>OZ022416.1:36236855-36309355 GCA_963989365.1 Rhimphoctona megacephalus | reverse complement strand
TGGAAGGATGGTGAAACTTAATAATCGTTATTCGAAAAAATTTGATTGGATCTTTAATTCATTCTTTTAACAAACTACGAACTTGACAATTTTCAGCTAAATTGTTTCGTGGCATGGCACGATATTTATAACTTCTCAGGAATTATACAGATAAGAATGTGTTAATTTGCAATCTAATGTAGTATGCTCGAGTAGAATTACAAACATTTAGTTTCAAAATGAATATATACGTATGATGACGTTTATCCGTTTATAACTTTTCCAAAATTCAACCGTTCTTATATTTAATTACTAAGTCGTTTTCCTATTTTAATGTAATAAAGTACACTCGAATTACATTATTATGCATCACTGCTCCACATTTTGAAAGAAACTCGCTACTGATAACTCACAGCATGTGATTTCGACAACATGAAATCCGATATAAGAATATTATTGTACAAAAAACGCAATATAGGAATTCGTCAGATCAGTTAGTAGTTTTTGGTGTCGAGTAAAAAATTCTAATCATACAACTTCAAATATTATGTGATCAAAGTTGAACTTCAGCGTGCAGATAATTATTTAAACATTATAAAATTATAATGAGTTTTTCATGAAAATTTGAATATAAAGTTAAACATGTTATAGTACATCATAAAAATTGATGAAAGCTGTGGTACAGTTATTAATACGTAAATGACAAAAATCACATGGTGCCCTTGAATTATAACATGTCGTAAATTAATAAAAAATGAATAAATGTTGAAGTGTCATGCCGCAAACGTCACCTCAAAAATCAGCAGTAAATGAATTTAAAAAACTGGATGTTTAATAACAAATACAATTTCTAAACTTTTACCCACGTTCTACTGTGTCACGATAATTTGTAGCATAACATTTACTATATATTTCATGCCTTGTATGTTATTTTTCCTATCTCTGGCACTACGATATATTTATGGAACGAAGTGAGGTCGGGGAATGAACATGTACCTGTAACAAAGAAGTTTTTCATTTCGCGGTAAGCGCTCTTACCGATACAGTAATTTGTCAGGTCCCATCTCGTTGCGAAATTGCTATTTCTGTGCCTTTTTCATTCCCTGATATCTGTGGTCGTATCGTGGTATCTAGTCGCGAAACTGGTGTCGTCATTTCTACTTTTACTTATGTTTCTGCTTCTACTTATGCCGCAACACACCATCGCAGGAAAAAAAAAGGAAAAAGAGTTGGAGAAAAGTTGAAGGACTGGTTTGGGGAAGGAACGGGAGACGGTCGGTACGAAAATGCCCTCGTCGTCGACCTCGATAAGAAAGAGGGATCCATGCTACGTCTATTCTCTTCCTTTTTTTACTGGTACCGGTATCGCTTACCCCGGTACGATAGCGACTGACACGGGAGGCTTTAAACTGTACAACCACTGTATATAATACACCATTGCCCCGAGAATAAGGGAGTCGAAACCTATGAAAGCGTGAGAGAAAGAGAATGAAAAAAAGATAAACGAAGAGCAAAAGAAACGGTGACTCGAGACGAGGTTGAATGTGCGAGCGCAAACGAACGAGAGTCAAAGGTGTATTCGAATTATGCTGGAGCTCGTGTTCTATCGCATTATTCCCTATACTCGAAACTCTTGCTCGAGTACCATGAAAGAGGGAATAACTCTTTCGCCATGACAGTACGAAACTTTAGACGACTGTTTTTCCGAGCGCTATTCTTTATGCACTTTCGTGAGTGGATATTTATATTTGAGTGAAGGTTTGTCGAAAAAAGCAGAAAAACACTTTGCAAACTGTCGAAAAAGTAGAAGGGTGCAAGAAAAAAGCAAAAATCATAAAACAGAAATATTTTCGTGCTCTATTTTGATATCTTTCAATATTCAGATTTTTCAAATCGCTCTATGAATGACCTGACGTTCAAGCCAGAAAGCTTCGGCATTTTTCCGAGTGACGGCATCCCCCGGAAATTACCGTTCTCGCGGTTGGTCTGCCGCTCCAAACGCTTTTGACATTCCAACTTTGGGATGGATTGAAAATTTTCAAACAAAGTAATAAAAACGAGGGCTTAAGCGACAGAATTCAGATGGTCATTCACCCACCTGCATTCGCTTCCAGTGTGTTCAGAGGAAAAGGAACACGCCATGACCACCTGGTTGGTGCCTATCTGTGCAAGAGGGCCTCTCTCTTGTTCTCTCTTTCTCTGTGTATACACATGGAATGTCCAATCGCTTTTCTCGAAATTGTTCCCATCCGTCTGTCTTCTGTGAGCTGCATCGATGCACAGTGAATTGGACTCTGGTTGCATTCGAGAGTTTGCCTTCTCGCCCACTCTCTATATTTCTCTTCGTCGTTCGGGGTGAACGACACATTGACGTTTCACGTCTATATGTGAGTAAACGAATGTCCGATATTTGATACGTTCACGTCGGCTTCCCATACCGATTCTCTATTACAAATACTCGATAGTTGCCAACAATATAAATATACCTTTTCCTGACAGTGAAAAAATTCAATTTAAAAAACTACCGTGATAATATAAAATGAGAGATCGCCACTAAATTTTTTAAATTATGACTCATACAATTCAATTGAAATTAATTCTAATTCAAAGAAGATTAAATAAAAACTGATTGTTACATAGCAAAACATAAGAAGGCATAAAAAAATAATCTTTTTCAAATGAACGATCATTTACTGAAGAAAGCATCGATATCTTAGAACGCTTTAAGGGGGGACAACCATTTAGAACGCCGAAATTGAGCAAATTTTTAAGAATTTTTTTAAAGGGGAAGAAATAAATATCACTGTAAAAAATTTCCGTATGAAAATTAATACACATGTATAGGAAGTTTTTACGCGGATACCGTACATGAAAATTCAGATACGCTGAGGAAAATTGAGAGACGCGGTATTTTAATGAAACGAGCACTGTTTAGTAAAATTAATATACTTGTGTATTTGAAAAATCATATACATGTAAGAAATGTTGACTTTGTGCATATTAAAAACACGAAACATCAACTAATATTACTGTACAGGTATATTAAAGTTCATGTTACCAGCATAGTAATTTTCAGATTCAAGATTACTAAATTTCAGGCACCGTATAACGTTTTCGCATTACATATGTCTACGATATTTCTAGAGATGTATCATAAAATTTTGTGATCCTTTTTGAATATTAATATACGAATGAATATTAAATAAATTCAGCTATTATGAGGTTTTAAGGGGAATACATTAATTGGCGTACTATTGTGTTCGATTTTTTAAAGTGGAAGGTCGAAATAATGCAGACATCTCAAGAAATTAGTTAGAGTGACTTATCACCACTTGATGCCGTGGCAATCAAGTCGAGCAATTGTCGCCGTAAAAATTTTTATTATAATCTCAACATCTTGTGTTAAGTTTGGTGTTTACCGTTTTCATGTTTTACACAATTTTCTTAGATTCGAGCGACTTGTATATATCCTCGTCCGAAGCACGTGCCTCCTATGAGAAAGTCGATGCTCTGCGCCACACGGTGGCCAGAGCGCGAAGCACAGTGCCCACAGAGCGTTACGAATTTCCTACACTTGTGTATTAATTTTAATATTGAGATTCTTATAATTAATACATAGGCAAATGAATTTTAATACACGGATTTTTTTTTTATACTGCAGGGTATATTAATTTTCATTCCCATTTTTGTACCGTATTTTTAAGAGATAGAGTTATGATGGGAAATAACATGTATCGTATTATTAACATTCATGGGTATCTTATTTTTCAGTCAACTGTCAAGAAAAGTGAAGATCATACTGTAATTTTAATACATTGTTGATAGTAGATGAATTCATATACATTTGTATTAATTATCAATCAAACATATGATTTATTTCAATGCATGTCCACAAAATTTTCAGATTTCATATGAATATTCAATGTTATGCATCTTAAATTCCACATCAGTAACCGAAATTTATGTTCATATTTCAATTTTGGCATACGAGTGCAATAATTTTCATTTCATACACCCGGTTTGTAAATTTTATTTACCGTTGTATTGTAAAAGTATTGTAAATTTCATATATTTTTTAACAGTGTAGATCTCTTTGAAATTTTGACAGTTTATTATAAATATTTCAACGAGTATTTTCCATTTTTAATCATTACAAACGTTGAAAATTGACGGAGATATAGCATTTTTACGCATTAGGCATTTTTTTTACGGTGCCAATTGTAGCGTCGTGAGAAATGATCTGAAATAGAAGGGCAAAAGGATGTAGTCAGTATATGCCTGTGTTCACTTGATAAACCTAATCTTTTAATAATAAGTTAAGAATTGGAGAAATGGCAGACATAAAATAAAAAAATCGATATTTTCGATAATTTTTTTCTTCTTCGCTGATCAATAAAACTAGTTTATTTTGAGAAATTAAAAATATGTTTAGGTTCATCAAGTGGTCTTAAATGTTACGAAAACGTGTGCAAAATTTTAGCCCGATCGGTTCAATAGTCTCTGAACAATCTTTGGCACCAAAAAAACACATAGTGAAAAAAAAAGGTTCGAGAAAAATGCGTTTAAAGTTTTGGCAATGGAAAAGTGTTTGATAAAGCCACTTACGAATTAATCTGCTGTGCCGCCTAATCTACTATTATTACTATTTTTATTATTATTACGAACTAATTATTATTACTATTATTACGATTATTACGATTATTACGAACTATTATTACGATTATTATTATTACTATTATTACGATTATTACGATTATAACGAACTAATCTGGTATTGGCCTAAGTCATGAAGTTTTTCGTATTCTACAAATATTAAAGTAACTTTTAAAGCAAAAAAAAATCGATTTTTCGAAGGTTCTAAATGGTTGTCCCCCCTTAAATATGATAGAACAAACGTTTATACCCATTTTTTATGATTATTCGTAGAACCCATGTTCGTATTAGCTCAAAGCATGAAACTGAGTAAGTAGATAAAAAGACGAAACAGCTATCAAATAATTCGTTACTGTGTGCGTGCGGTACTAAACGAGAATGGCACACGCAATCAACACTTTCCTTATATCTCTATGGGAATCGTTCGTTGATAATTCAATCTGAGTTGAAAAATATATTTTAGCAAAAAAAATGTAGCAATTATTATGTAGAATTTGAAGAAAGTTGAAAAGGATTCAAGATATTAATATTCTAGTTACGCATGCATGTGTGCTCGTACATAGATTGTAACGCCATCATTACTATCCCTTATCCGTGACCAGTCATTCATTTTGTAGAAACTGACACCCCAACCGGAACGACCGTCGAGACATTAGCTTATCATCCTATAATGATTACACTGGTTTCTATAATGTTTCAACTGATTTAACCCCTTTCTCGAGTCCACAAGGAGTGCAGCTCGGAAAGTCCACGGTACAACGTGACATTAATAATACCAAGAGAGAGAGATGGGAACGCTTTGCCATGCCCTCTTTCCCGTTTCAGTGTGCGATTTATGATCTTCCTGGTGTCGCAACTGCTGCAGAGGTTGATGATTCTGGTATGCAGCGTTCCACCGAATTCGATATTTCATAGGATTTCGCAAGATTCTCATACATTCCGGTCTCACCTTTTCCCATCGTCACTTTGGAAAACTCTCATACAATCTCATTAAAAATACTCGCTTCTCAAACGATGTAAAACAATTTTTTTATTATTGCTAGCTACGTGTCTACCGATTATGACCCACTCATAAAAATACACGGTCGTACTAGATTATCCGGGAAGATGTTCCGGAGATACTAAAAATGTAGAAAAGGAGCTAAAATTAGACGAAGAATTTTGTGAGTTACTTTTGTACGACTCGTTCGTGCCTCGACCTTTATCTGCGTAAGATCCAAGATAACAAATTTTCCTTCATCCTTTTCGCCGTCTGCGCTATTTCTACCAGATCTTGAATTTTCTCACGAAAGCCACGTCTTTGCTATCTTTTACGAAATTTTCGACTTATCCGGATTCTCTCTCTCACTCTTCGAATCTACTTCAGTCGTCTCAAGTGACCGCTCGGAATAATTGAACAAGTCTCTCTTCCCAACTTGGTTTGAGGTTTCTCTCTCACTCCAATAGGATGAAAAGCCGTGGAATATAACACGTAGGGTATATAGTTTACTTGCAACGTAAGCTTCGCTGTCGGACGGCCACCTCAGGCTGTCAAAGTCCACAGTGGACTTTGCTACGTGATCGGTTTAAACGATATATAACGTAGCTTGGATGAAACTGCGACGAATTCGCTCGTACATCATCTTTTATGGAAGTTCAATGTAAGTTTTCACGGCGTCTCACATTGAGGAAGAAAGTTCTAAATTTTTTTTTTTTTTACTACAACATGCGCCGGTAACCATGAAGCTTTCATTGCCATAATGATAAACATACGTCCAAAACAGAAATTCTATCGAATCCGCTACAAAGTTTGCAACGGAATGGCAGGGGAATGCGGAAATCCCCGTAAGATTTCGCAGAATTTAGCATGGCTATACGCATCAAGACAATCTGGAAATTGGCAAAGTTGGCGAAGGAAATTGCGCGACAATTTACACCCCTTTCGACCCCTACCATCCATCAAAAGGCACAACCGAGTTGAACTACTAATCGCAAGACTTCCCTTCCTTCAAGACTCACCTTCATTTGTATACATACATTTGGATATGTAATAACTTCATATTTGCCGAGTGGCGACATCGTCAACTGGGGCACATTACGAAAGATTAACGAGACAAAAGAGAGCTTTGGAAATGGAGATGCGGGAGAAAAGATAATCTTTTTACAATCCAAAATGATTTATGACCACACATAAATAGATGTGATATAACCATTAATAATTATTTGAATGACTCTCTATTTTTTTTGTAACAAAAAAATATGAAAGTTCGAAAGAAATATTTATATTTATTTCGATAAATAATTTTTTTTCAAATGTTTTTCTTTCGAATCAATCCTCATCGTTATCAAGCGCTCGTGTCATTAATTATTTAAAAAAAAGAATTATCCTCTCCATCTACATCGTTTTTTTTACTTTTTCTTTCATCTTGATGGGAAAACATTTATGTAAACGCCGACCTTTTCTCGTAACGCGTACTTTCAACGAAACTCAACAGTTCAGGGACTAGAATAAGGGCTGAGCAATTAATCACTCTCGGTACTGCGGGCCTCAAACAAGTAGAACGCGACATGGTCCTCGCTCGCTCTTCGTTGGCGTACTCCTACCAACGAGATATCTCTATCTCTCGTCTCATACTTCCTCAGTTCTAGCTCGTTTTCGTGTTCACCGTTGAGCGTCTCTTTCATTCGCTAACGAGTAAAAGCGGAACTTAGTAGGTAATTTTCTCAAAAAGTTAGCAAACTTTCCTTCATTTTCGCTACGAAAGTACAATTCGCGGGACAAATGTTGATGGAATGTACTTATAGCATACATTCCTACAATTTACGGTTTTATTATCAAATTCAACAATGACACACCACGTCGAAAATTTACTTTAAAAAAAAATTCTAAAGTGAAATACATTAATATACTTGACATCATGAAATTCTAGCAAACTATTGAGCGAATAAACTTCAATTCTCGTGAAAATGAAGTGATATTTGTTGTTTAGTATACCAAAGTTTCCCAGAATATGATAAATTGTAATGTTCATTAAAATGTTCTGAACATAAATTCGAAAGTTGCTAAAAACGAGTAAATTTCCCTCTGTGGTTTACCATGGCATATTAATCAAAAAAATATAATGCTCTTTCATTAAAAATGTTAATATTTGCTTAACGCCTTACATACGTCCAGCAGCGCCTAAAACGCGCTAAAAGAAAAACTGTTTTTAGAAGAGATAGCAATAGAAATTAATAAAAATAATTTTACACATTGTTTATTAGTATTTAAACTTTATAAAAAAATTTATTTCATTTTTTTTTTTCAAAAATTACAACATAAAAAATCACGTTTCCCGAAGCATTATGAAAAAAAAGTTGCTCCACGGTCGGCATCATTTCTTCTTGAAATGCTGATGGATCTGCAAAACGTAGAAAAATTCTTGTAAAATAAAGTCGTAGTTATAGTCTGTCGAGCCGGATTTTTGAAATTCGAAAAATTTTGGCAATTTTCGGCAGTTTAAAAAAAAGTGTGCATTTTGTGTCATAAATGTCACACTTTAATTATGTTTATAAAAATTTTTAATCGCAACATCAAAAATCCGGCCCGACAGACTATAGAGAAAACAATTTTGAATATTAAAAAAAAAAAAGATCAAAAAATATTAAAAATTGTATGAGTTATCATGCAGACCGTGCCAGAAAAAGTAGTTTTGAGATAAATGCATTTAAAGTTTCAAGTGCGCGCATCAGACTCTCGTTGGGCAGTCACGTTTTCTATAATAACTTTCGATCTATGGGGAATTTGTACAATCGACTTACACAGAAATACGCCTAAAACTATAGAGAATAATAATCTGTAAAAAAAAATCGATTTTTTGAAAATTCTGGACGTATGTAATGCCTTAAAAATTATTTTGAGTGTCGCATCAATTTTATAGTTGTGCACAGGAAAAATTCCTATACAACTATTTTTGTACAAACTGTAAAAATATCAATTAATAATGAATACTATCATGAATCTTATTCATGTATACGGTTCAGTTTATGATAGTGATTTTTATGGTATATCAAAGCACAAAATTAACTTTGAATTCAAGAGACTCCACTTTAGAGAAAAATCAAGGAGTTTGCTTATAAAAACGCTATATAAAAAGAGCATGAAAGAATCGGTGTTACGCCGTCTTTTTTCTGCAAATATATCGAAGTGGAAGTTGTATATATAAGAAGACCAGATAAGGAGGGCGAGAAGAAGAACTTCTGATGGGTGAGCACAGCCGGTAATGACAAACGACTCCGTGCCTCAAGTGTACAACGCTACCCCTGGGAAATTTCACCCCTCTTTCGTCCACAATAATCTCCAACCTCTCTGCTTGTCTCCGCTTACCCTTTACCTGGTATCTTACACTCTTAGATAACGCCATGCATTAGCTGTGTGACCGTACAACGTTTGTGCTTCGTAAACCTAGAAAATGTTCGTATTTTACCTTCTCTATCATACGTGTTTTGTATCCAATGTAATATTAAGATCCTTTGAGAGAAAAAAATAGAAATTTCTGTTTCTCAAAGCGGAAGGAAAAAAAAATAATTTTGGTTCTGCTTTGTGCAATTATGTGACTCTGCAATGATCTGAGTTTTTCTTTTTCAACGGCATTATTCACTCCTTCATCGCAATTGTTTACTTACCAGTACAAACTTCATACTTCATTTCGTATTTCGAACAAAATCTTTGTAAAGTCCCATTTTCAAATATGAGTCATAGCGGAAGCACTAGACATTGTTTCTTATTTTTATTATTTATTTTATTTAGACATAATTGAGACAATTTTTTCTGATCCAAGGTTCTGACAAGCACAGCGATGAATATTACAAATGAAGTTCGCTTGTACTTACGTTAGAAGAGAGCTTCGTCAATTTACAGTCTTTCTTTTATATATTTCTTGGTAGTCTATTTCCGTATGCTTTGGGTCTTCCTTTTGAGATTTCCTCACGTTTCCAATTGACGTTCAGTGGGTATGCATCTCTCGAGCCACGGAGGTTGCGTCTCACTCAGTTCGTCGGAAGTTTCGACGTAGTCTACTGCAAGGACGCGACTGCATATCCACCCAAAGATATAGCTTTATTCTCAATATATCTACATTAAAGGAGGACGGGTCGAGCGTGTTTTGAATATTTCATCGTAAAGTTCGACAGAGCAAAGCGAGTAACACAAATATATATAGCTGTAACCCTGTATGAAGGTCGAAAGGAGGCACCTAGACAACAGAACCACCAACCATTCACAGTCATTTTCAAACTACATAAAGCTTCACCCAAAAAATCTAAACGTGCTCACCGTGAGCAATAGAAAAAGAGGTGAACGTGGTTCTCTCTAACAAAAAAAAATGATAAAAATGAAACGAAAGAACAGAAAATGAATACGAGATTTGTCGATGATTGATGTCATTTTTCTTTTCAATTACCAATTCCATTATTCACCTGTCACAATGAAATCTAGCATACTGGGAAATCAGTTCCTGCTAGCATAGATAAAGAAATCGACATTCATATTTCTTTTTTAATTTGTCAATCGATTCTGATTTGCCCGTTGAGATGTGTCTCTTACTGTGAAGAATTCTGAAGGAAGTTACATACACTATTGCAGGCTACACATTTAACGCCTTACATACGTTCAGCAGCGCCTAAAACGCGCTAAAAGAAAAACTGTTTTTAGAAGAGATAGCAATAGAAATTAATGAAAATAATTTTTACACATTGTTTATTAGTATTTAAACTTTATAAAAAAATTTATTTCATTTTTTTTTTTCAAAAATTACAACATAAAAAATCACGTTTCCCGAAGCACTATGAAAAAAAAGTTGCTCCACGGTCTCCATCATTTCTTCTTGAAATGCTGATGGATCTGCAAAACGTAAAAAAATTCTTGTGAAATAAAGTTCTAGTTATAGTCTGTCGAGCCGGATTTTTGAAATTCGAAAAATTTTGGCAATTTACGGCAGTTTAAAGAAAAGTGTGCATTTTGTGTCATAAATGTCACACTTTAATTATGTTTATAAAATTTTTTAATCACAACATCAAAAATCCGACTCGACAGACTATAGAGAAAACAATTTTGAATATTTAAAAAAAAAAGGATCAAAAAATATTAAAAATTGTATGAGTTATCATGCAGACCGCGCCAGAAAAAGTAATTTTGAGAAAAATGCATTTAAAGTTTCAAGTGCGCGCATCAGACTCTCGTTGGGCAGTCACGTTTTCTACAATAACTTTCGATCTATGGGGAATTTGTACAATCGACTTATACAGAAATACGCCTAAAACTATAGAGAATAATAATCTGTAAAAAAAATCGATTTTTTGAAAATTCTGGACGTACGTAAGGCCTTAATTCATTTTTCCGATTTCCACACGTACATTTTCTTGATTCAAAAGGTTGGGAAAATTCGTGAAAAAAGTCTGTTCATTTGGAATGCTCGACAAAAATACTTGAGATGTGGAGACTAGAAATCTTCATCAATGCTCACCTCCTGCTGTGCTTTTGAGGTAGCTCAAATTTTAATTTCAATATAACACTCTATTTTGATGCACAATTTGCAATAAATACAATTTTTATATTTGTTTCAGATTCCATTGCATCACGGTAAAACTCACCGTGAATTTGACCGAAAAATTTTATAACTCTTACCGCGTCATATTATTATTTTTAAAAATGCATCTAGGAAGAAGAAATAACAAAATATTTGAAGGAAATTATTGAAATTCACAAAGATGATGAATAAGATTCGAAGGAATAGAAAATTCGAGAGCGAAAGAGAGTGGAAGAAAAAGAGTGTGAGCGGGAGGCAACGAACCGTGGCGGCGGGTGATCCGTGTGTTTTAGTAAAGTCATCATTGGGGGGTTGAAATTCGACGACACGAAAAAAGAGGCAATGAGTCGGAAGAAGGGTGATACGAAGGAGGATTCTTTGGAAGAAGCAGGGTGGTTACGCCAAAGTCGTTGGTTCGTCGAGACTGGGCCAAGGTCGAACGTGACAGGAGGAACCAACGAGATAAGCTTGCCATTTTATATATCCATTTTATATATACACGAATGGGGAAAGGAGATCGTGCGCGCAGGCTCGCAACAGCCGCCGGAGACGTGTCATCTTTGGCGTTTTAATTGAATCGTTAAGAGGGAATTGCCATTGGATGGAAAATCTCGACCCTTTTTCCTTCATCTCTGCAATTCCTTTTTCCTTCGTCCCTTCTAATAAAATACATAGAGTTCGTTCCGGTATAGATCATTGTGTACTCACTGTCTATGTATATCTTGAGACTATGTCGAAAGAGAAGGAAAAGACAGCCGCTTGAGATTCGAGAAACCCGTACAGCGGGTTTCTAAAGTGCTCACAAACAAAAGGGCATAATTTGTATAATTTAATACGTGAGTAGTGTAGCAGATTCGGGCGTTTTATTCACTACGTAAGATATTATAGTTATATATGGTAGAACGTCTGGCTCCTGCTTTCCACTTCGTTCCTAACGAGCTTTCCTTAATTACCGTCGGCCTAATGACCGAGATAGACTCCGAGATGGAGCAAGATAGAGAGTCGTCGGTTATTCCAAAATCGGAGGAGTGATCGCCCAGCAAAATGAGAACTTTTCCCCCAGAGATGACGAATACACATCACACGGAAGGTTTACTCCACGATTAACCATAAAGGACTCTCAATTCTGATTATAATCGACATATATTTTATTCCTCGCACTCGTCTATATGCGGATGAAAAAGATGCTTGAATTAGAGCGAACAAACTCTTTCTCGAGGATGTAATTGCTTTCTCGAAGAAGTCTCGCTTAGAAAACATATGAGCAAAGTTTCGTAACTACATTTCGTTATGTTATCGAAGTTTAACTTCAATTTATATATGAGAAAAACATTGATTATAGAAATTTTCACAAGTTGAATTTAATCTCCTAGTTACATGGATGCTCAGCCGTTTCTTCGAACTAATTTTTACTTAACGGGACAGACCTAGTTGGAACGTCAAAAAAAAGGCCTTTTTTCCGATTTTTTTTTGGTCAAACGATAAAATAATTCACAACAAAAGTTCTTCCGTTTAAAAGATACATATGT
This sequence comes from Rhimphoctona megacephalus, assembly GCA_963989365.1. Classification (NCBI taxonomy): domain Eukaryota; kingdom Metazoa; phylum Arthropoda; class Insecta; order Hymenoptera; family Ichneumonidae; genus Rhimphoctona; species Rhimphoctona megacephalus. The sequence continues at coordinate 36,296,649 of OZ022416.1, read as the reverse complement.
AATGTATATGTTGCAATTTTTTCAACGCAATACATATCGAAATAAGCTGGTGACCGTCAATTGCCGAGGACGCTGCAAAAAAAAACACGGTTTACGGTGATCAAGCTCACGCTGCAACGGCTCATCTGAAACAAAAAAAACGGAGGGGATTTTTAGTTAATGATATAATGCTCCAGTTGAACGAAGGGTTTTGAAAAATTTCCATTTTTCACAAAATGGCGGCCGTTAAAAGTCAAAAGTGTTTTTTTGACCAAAATATCAGTTCCATTTTTTGCTATTAAAAATAAAAATAATTATCCAAACAAAAATCCTTCGTTCATATGGAGGACTACCATGTATAGAAGAAGTGATATAAATTTCAACCCGATCGGTAAAGCCGTTCTCGAGCTACAGTGATCACCGACTTCAAAAACATGGTTTCGAGAAAAACGCACTTCAAGTCCGCTACCTGCTTACCTATGGCTCAGACACGACGTGCTACAAAGTCTTGTATTTCGGCGAATAATGGTCCGATTTACATTTACCTGGGCGGAAAATGTTCGTAAGAGATTCTACTTTTTGAAAATGAAATAAAAAAAAAATCGATTTTTCGAAAATTCTAACTAGGTCTGTCCCGTTAAGGGGTTTCGGTACAATTCTATTGTTTTTAACCAAAGCGCCAACTTCACATAGCAATATTTCGTCGAAAGCGAATAAAAAAAGCGTGTTCGTTCGGTCGATGGGGGAAAAATTCACCGTTTTCGTCGATAAATAAATGAATAATTAATAAACCATGCAGACGAATTATTTAATTTTTGGATCCCGGAATTGCAATAGTATACTTAGTGGTTTAGCAGTTTTTCAATTAGTTTTTAACATTTTTCCTCAGTATTCCATTCGTAAAACTGTCTTTCACCAATGATCGTAGGCATCTCACCATGTTAAAAAGTGTTTTTTGATATTTAATTTCACAAAAACGGTGTAGACGATCGATTTAAAATTTGGACGACACATTCAGTATATGTCAAAGAATATACTGTGTAAATTTGAAGTAAATGGTTAGATTTTGCCACTTGTACCGGAACTACTTAAGATTTTAATTTTTCAAATCAAAGGATACTTTGTTCCCGTTGACAACTTGGTAAACCATTGAATCCGTAATCGCAAATCTCTCTTGTTTCATGTAACATTCGCTCGTGAATAATTTCATCGTTCCACTTTCCGCTCAAGCGTTGACGTAGTCTGGACAAATACCCGAGACGTCCTTTCCCCAGTGTTTAAACTTGCTGTAACAGTGACTAGCGATACTCCTACTGCTGTACGATGTATCCAGGGATTCCGGTATCTCGGCCACGTTCCAATGGGGCTGAAAACCCAAACAGCCTTTGCACGCTGCTCTCGTCACTCCAACGATTCACTCTCGCGCTTTCGAGCATGCTCCGACGGAGACTGTTCTACCACTGGTCTTTGGATCTCCCTCTCTGGCTTTCTCTCTTTGAATACCATGACCACAATTCTCTAGTGTAAGCCACGATGGAAACGGATGACCAAAAACTAATCAATCACAAGCGTCCACATGACCCAACAATCTTCTCTACAATCAGTTTTTTCTCACTCACATATACGAGTCGCAGCTTGCATCGTGTACTACGGTAATTATTCGACCAATCCTCTACAACCACGCTTCGCTACTCAAAATCGATTGACCGATTTACTTGTAGCACACTGAGAGAAAAAATTACTGAATTTGAAAACATGTATTTATTTATTAAATCGAAGTATTGTTTCGATTATTTATTTGTTGAACCAAGACAATCACTGTTGATTTGATAACATATTTTCACGGATCTATTACTTCATTATATTAAATTCTTATTTAATAGTAACAATTAGATGCATGATAGATTTGATTAAATTTGTATTCATTGGATTAATTAGATTTATTGCATCATAAACATGAGATTATTTGAATCTAAAAAACGACATCAATACGATATTGCTTTTTTCGAACAAATTATTTTCTTGAAATAAATTCATCATTATTTTACTTCTAAAAATTTTTTTATTACAATGTATTTGATTAAATTTGTATTAATTAGATTAATTACATTTATCACATCATAAACATTAGATTATTTGAATCTACAAAACGACTTCAATACGAAATTATTTTTTTTCAATACAATTATTAATTCAATGAATGCAAATTTAAATATGATATAATTTATTCTCTTCCAAAAGCAGAGCGGTTGGTCCGGTGGATCAGGACTCAGGCCCGCACGTCGCGGGTCCCGGGTTGTAATCCCGGCCAGAAAACCAATGAAAAAATTGGGTTTTTTTCAAGTGTTTCTACTGCGATCCCGGGTGATTCGAACTCCACTTTCATAAATCCATGCCCAGAAATATCTCTCTGTGATGCGTGGGCGGTTGGTGTATGGCTTTGGTGGCCTCCCGTGAACGGTTCTCATCGTGCGGATGCTGGCCCCCTCTAACCATGCACGGACTGGCTCATCGCATCACAGTTAAGAAGGTGCCTGCCTGAGCGCCCCTGGTGGCCGTGTTTGAGCGTGCTCGCATGCCACCCGGGGAATCAGGAAGAGACCGACTGTATCGGGCAAAAGGTCTTCTAGAGTTTCCCTTCGCCCTCCGACAAATGCGATACAGAAGGGGATAAGTCGGCTGCAGCCGCATGAGGAAGGGATTATTGGTATAAAAGGGGGGGGGGGGGCAGCTAAAAAAGGGAGTGGGCACTGGAATGATAAGAAAAAAAAGAAAATTTTTCTCTTCCAAATATAATATAGTTAAAATCATGGTCCATAAAAAGAATAAGTGCTTTTTTTGCATCAATAAAATGCATTTTTTGAATCAAAAAAATCTGTTATTGATTCAAACTACATATTACATATAATTGATAACAAATTGTTAGATTAAAGCAACTACTTTTATTGAAACAGAAATTTATGAAATTGACTGAAATAAATTAACCAAGTAAATATATGAGGGAACCAATCTAATATGTTTTGGCAAATAATGAAATAAATGATTTTTTGGATTCAAAACTACATTTCATTGGTTCTAGTAATTTTTTCTCTCAGTGCACGGTTCACTGCAAAAAATTATAATTTCTAGATTAAACCATGGGAAATATTACACGTAAAATCACGCTAATATTAAGGAGGTTGTATCGATATTTATATGACATCATACGAAAAATACATTATATTTGATTATTCCAAGTTTATGTATTGAAATTTGGCGTGAATCTTCTTGAACAGCATTTAATTATGTGTGAAAAATTTGGAGAGGTTTAACCGCCTGGTAATCGAGATATTCATTGTTGAAAATGACAATCTATGTATATTTGGCTCGAAAGTACGGTCAACGAAAAGTATAAATTGACAGCAGGAGAAAAGGACAGAGAAGAATGCTTTATAATGACGAGTCAATATAATTATTTGGGGCAAGATATACATCACTCGTGATGGTATAAAAATTTAACCTTTTTTTAACATCTTCTTTCTATCCTGTGTACGTTTTAAGCTTTAATATATAAATCGATTTCCATAATTTAAAATTTATTTAAAAATTTAACGACAAGTTAAATTGAAAGGTAATGAAAATAATTATTTGATGAAATATGTGGCACATAAAATTTTTTGTTATGTTACAAAATTTCATGGTTTTTAATTGCTCATTCGTCTTCGCATTGAATTTTTGAGACAATTCAGTAGAAAAATCTATTTTCGTCAGACACTTGACGGAGAAAGATAATTGAGACAAAAATAATTATTTGAAGGAAAAAAATGTTAAATTATTCGTGATACTAGAATATTTAAGGTTTTTTCCTTAAGGAGGTTATATCGATATTTATATGACATCATACGAAAAATACATTATATTTGATTATTCCAAGTTAATGTATTGAAATTTGGCGTGAATCTTCTTGAACAGCATTTAATTATGTGTGAAAAATTTGGAGAGGTTTCACCGCTTGGTAATCGAGATATTCATTGTTGAAAATGACAAGTTTAACATGGGCTCTTATGGAAGCTTTCAAAAAATTGCGAAATTCAACGATAAATATCTCAATTTTGAGACGATGAATCATCGGCATATTCCGCCAGAAGTTTAATACTGTCTTAAGCTTTCTATTTACAAAATTTTATTGTGTAAAGTTGGAAAATAATTTTTACGAAACGATACAACCTCCTTAATAGCAAAAATTCCTGCGGTTGTACTGAAAAGCATGAAAAGGGTGAAAAATTGTTTTTATTACTAATCATAAAGCTTTTTTAATTTTTATAAATTGCATATTGACGTTGAAATAAAATTGAAATGATCAAACGAGTATTATTGCTGCGTAGTCCTATAACATTTTATAACGCTTGATACAAAATTTTCAAAACGTATTGAAATTTTCGTTAAAAATCCTTTCTTTTACTTGAAATTTGTCCAATTTCCTGGTAAAATTTCATTTCCACCTGATTATTTATAAAATTTACTGCAATAGAATGGATCGAAGTTCAAAGGAAATATCAAAAAATGAAAGTTATAAAGATTATAGAAAAATTGTTTTTATTACTAATCATAAAGCTTTTTTAATTTTTATAAATTGCATATTGATGTTAAAATAAAATTGAAATGATCAAACGAGTATTATTGCTGCGTAGTCCTATAAAATTTTATAACGCTTGATACAAAATTTTCAAAACGTATTAAAATTTTCATTAAAAATCCTTTCTTTTACTTGAAATTTGTCTAATTTCCTGGTAAAATTTCATTTCCATCTGATTATTTATAAAATTTACTGCAATAGAATGAATCGAAGTTGAAAGGAAATGTCAAAAAATGGAAGTTATAAAGATTATAGAAGTTCCATAGCAATTAGCACGACAAGATTTTTCGAGTTAACAGCAAGTTTCATGTTGTCACGATAAATTGGAATGAAGTTCAAAATCTGAAGAATTTCTTATTATCCTGTCGTTCCTCTGATCTTTGCAACTTATTTTCAAAAATATTTCTCTCATTGTACTAAAAATTCTCCAAATGAAGCAAAGGGGAGAATGTCGTTACTTTCATGTCCAATGGCCCATAGGCTTCGATGGTAGCAGACGCAATAGCAATGACAGTTACGGTCAATAGTTCTCTGTCTGTAACTAAATGTTTCTTGCGTGGAGAAACATCGGTTACAACTCTCTGGCTCTTGTCCTTTGTGTGTCGTCGAACTCAAAGAGGCGTAACGTATCAAGGGGGAACCAGAAAAAGAAAGTTTAACATCGAGTATCGCGAGTATACATATAGACGATAGAGAAAACTAGAAACAGTTCAGCCGGCGTTTAGAGCAACTATTTGGTAGTGGTAAGGACACACATCGCGTTAAAGGCCGGTGTATATGCCGGAGGGCACACAGGAGCCGAGGAAAGTCGAAGAGAGAAGTACAGCCCGAGCTTATTTATTAGCTTTGTTTCTGTGTGAGAGGATAGCGTACGTCTAGAAAGGAAAGTACGCAAAGACGTAGACGGCGAGACATCTTGTTCCAACTACTCGAGCTTTCGGTGAATTTGGTCTCTTCTCTTGAAGCTTTGTACTTCCGTTTTCGTCGACGACTTAAGCATCTCGGAGGCCTCCACGTTCGCCAATATATGGTCACGACGTAAAATTTTCTCAGCGTTCTTGTCACGAGGAACGAGGAACTTTATTGTCTACATCGTTATATAAAGCTCTTCGTTGCGAAGCAACGTTAAAAGAATGAATATGAGCGAATATCGTATAACGCGTTTACACTCCCTGCACATTGGCCAGTTGCACGCATTCTATTTATACATATACAAAAGGGAGAGGGAGTGTTCATGACCGACGATGCAATAATGTGAAGAGCTTGTGGTTTGCAAGCACGAGATAAGTTCCACTACGTAACCAAGGTACAAAAAGGATGTAAACGTATTAGTTACGACCACGCAATGCTTCCCTGCACAACGATCTTTCGTAAAGAGGGTCAAGAATTTTGATTAAATTTTCATATTTTACACCATACTTTATTTTTTATACTTTTTACTTCAAGCTCACTTTTTTAGTCTGTTCGATATTTTGAAAAGCCAAAAGCCCAAGTGATTGCGGTACGAGTTGAATTATTATTCGGGAAAACGAAGGCATGAGGAGAGTGTGCCGGAGTTGTAAGTATAGTGCGGGGCGGACGCTGGAGAGGAATGAGAAATTCTCTTACACGTAGGGATATATGAATTGTAGTGGTGAATTTTCTTGGTCCGTCTGACTCGCTCGGAGAAACGTGTACTTCAGGATTTCCTCGATTCTCACCCTTCTCTCTGCTTAGGGGCAGGTCAGGGCCTGTATTTCTTCGTGGCAGGTGCGAGAGTCTCGTGAGAAAACTCGAAAGCATGAAAGAGCGAGAGAGCAGGAGAGAAAGCTTTTATGCAACGCTGCAAGCGTTATAATAACCCAAACGCTTGCCCAACCGTTTTAATCTCAGCAAGCTGAAGGGTGGAAATATTTAGTGGAGGTCGGTCAGAGCGAAACTAGAGAAAGCCCTGGGTAGAAGCCCGACGGAAAGGTTCTCTCTGAAGTCCTTGATTTACTACAAATTAGGAACGCCCAATTTGTCTAGATACATGTGAATGTGCATACATATACTTGCACGAATGTGAAAGTTTGAATGCCTGGATGTTTTCATATACGCGAAAGATCCTCGCGGGGATCGACTGTTGAATTTGCGTGTTAGAGAATGACGATGAAACTATGCAAATGGTCGTGCTCGTCCATGGATCGAGCCAGAGAGCAAAACAGATCGCATACTTGGTCAACTATGCCTCTCGCTTCATTCTCCATTTTGCTCGCTCTATATATTTCTTGATACCAGTTTCCTACCCCTTTCAACCTCTATTCGAGAGACTGCGTACAACCTCGCGGATCCGCGGAAATTGAGCATCGAACTACTCTCTCGCCCGATGTGGCTTGAGGAAATTCCTCGACACTCGATTAATCCTCTATTGATTATCTCCCTTGTGTTATAGACAACTCCAACGGTATACCATACGATAAACCTGTGAATATTATCCACAGATCGATGCAATTGCGAATTATAACACAATGGTTTTAACCGCATATGGCTGTGCTATAAACGCTGTAAAAAACACTGTTCGCAAGTAGGATTTTATAATTTGCAGTAATCATGTCTTAAATCGGATTTGAAATCAATGATTGATTATATTATCACGTTCTGACTATACCTAAATATTTTTTTCTACTAAATTTATAAAATACCGCAACACAGGCCGACGCTCAAAAAACCTGTGAATTTTCGCACCACGTCAGGCAATCAATGAAGTTTTTGCCCATTAAACTATTTTTTCTCATAAGATTTCATTATTTTGTGTCTGATCAGAACTGATATTTTTACTGAATTTTATAAAGTACTAGGTACGAAGATTAGTCCCCACGAAATTCCGGAAATGTTTATGAGATAATGAAAAATGTGACATTCCTTTGATCGAGTAATTATTTCCTATCAGTCTGGAGCCTGGCTGAAGCAGATTTATATGCTGCATTTGATAAAATCCTGAATACAGAGATCTCAATGTTAAGGAAGTTGTATCGTTTCTCATTCAAAAATTATTTTCCAACTTTACACAATAAAATTTTGTAAATAAAAAGCTTAAGACAGTATTAAACTTCTGGCGGAATATGCCGATGATTCATCGTCTCAAAATTGAGATATTTATTGTTGAAGTTCGCAATTTTTTGAAAGCTTCCATAAGAGCCCATGTTAAACTTGTCATTTTCAACAATGAATATCTCGATTACCAGGCGGTGAAACCTCTCCAAATTTTTCACACCTAATTAAATGCTGTTCAAGAAGATTCACGCCAAATTTCAATACATTAACTTGGAATAATCAAATATAATGTATTTTTCGTATGATGTCATATAAATATCGATATAACCTCCTTAAGAAAAAAACCTTGAATATTTTAGTATCACGAATAATTTAACATTTTTTTCCTCCAAATAATTATTTTTGTCTCAATTATCTTTCTCCGTCGAGTGTCTGACGAAAACAGATTTTTCTACTGAATTGTCTCAAAAATTGAATGCGAAGATAAATGAGCAATTAAAAACCATGAAATTTTGTAACATAACAAAAAATTTTATGTGCCACATATTTCATCATATAATTATTTTCATTACCTTTCAATTTAACTTGTCGTTAAATTTTTAAATAAATTTTAAATTATGGAAATCGATTTATATATTAAAGCTTAAAACGTACACAGGATAGAAAGAAGATGTTAAAAAAAGGTTAAATTTTTATACCATCACGAGTGATGTATATCTTGCCCCAAATAATTATATTGACTCGTCATTATAAAGCATTCTTCTCTGTCCTTTTCTCCTGCTGTCAATTTATACTTTTCGTTGACCGTACTTTCGAGCCAAATATACATAGATTGGTAACCTCGACTCGTCGGGTATTAAATCCGAATAATGTACAACTGTTGGCTTGTTTGACCGTAAACGATGCGTTAAACTCCCTCAGCGAGTTTGCGGTTCTCTTTCGCTTCCGCAGAGTAGAGCTCTCCGCGCTTCGGTTTTGGTTGGATATCGAGTGCTGGGCACGAAAATGACGCAACTAGCGTCGTTATGGACCATAAATCGTTGATGTTACGCCTTTTCTTTTCTCGAGAATCAGTACACGAACAAAATGTCATAATATCACTGTATATGCGTATTTAAGACAGTAACTATAACTATATATTTGCCGGCATAGTATCCAAACCACGGAGCCTTAAACTTTTCGTCGCATTCCCCTACGATGGACCACAATTCCTCCCATGTAGAGTTTAATCTCATGCGTATCAGAGTAACTTATAGATACATGTATACGTCGATATATGTATAAATAGCACTACAATTGTTTACCTACCTACCTAGCTTTCTCGATAGAATACACGTGCTTCGTGCATAATTGTACCTCACGAGTTCCACGGAGGTGCCATACGAAGCCGGTTGAGCATATACGGAAAATGCTCTCCCAGCTTTATTGTTATCCTCGAATCTCTTAAAATTTGAATAACAAGCGAATTCCCACTACTGTCACACGAGGCGCTTGTCACAAAATTTGCAATGGATGAAAACAACAAGATTCTGAAAGAGTGCATATGAAGACCCATTAAATTACCCATACTATTTTGTGCAAATATATTTCTATTTTCTATTTTGTGTAAATATAGTTAGATCGAAATTCTTCGACGTAGAGTGTTAAATTTATTTCTTCTATAAATAACGCACAACGAAGATAACAATTTCCTGGCAAAGTCAAAATGTCCAAGTCATCAGACTGTAAATAAAAAGGATGAAATTTTTTTATCTTGCAGCGAAACAGGTGTAAAATGTTATACTTGCTGCACGTGATCTCCGAAGAAAATTAAGACCTTACGCCAAGAAGTAGAAGATCAAGAAGGATGAGATTCGAGAAGAAAACAGAACTTCAATATTTATTCGAGAGAGAGACCCTCGTTTCGTCGTATTTGTACCCGTCCTCGTTGTCTCGTTTCTCTATGGCGAACTAGCGTGGTGTAGAAGGAAAAAAGGAACAGAAACTGATGTTGGATAACAAAAAGTTATCTAGCCTCGCTCTCTTTCTCTTTCTCTCTCTCTCTCTCTCTCTCTCTGTTTCTCTCATTTACTCTCTCAAAAACGAAAGGAGTTTTTGAAAAGTTTTCCAAAAGAGTCGCTTCCCAAACAGCTCGAAGCTATGCCACACCAGCTGTCTTTTGTTCTTTGTAAACGATTTTTTTTACACCCTGTCGATTTTTCTTCTTGGAAGAATGAACGACGAGCTCGTCACGTTGATTCTTCATGAAAAAAAGTAAATAAAAGTACAAAGACTTGATTTAACGGGGACACTTTATTCGTTGTACGAAAAAAAGAAAATACATTTGCAAGAAGAAATCGAAGCGCAGATACAACAAAACGAAAATGTCACAATACACACATTTTCTCTTGGCCTCTGCGATCGATCACACGCGACCCCTTTCACTTAGTATAACGAAATTTCGTGTTCCACGGGGCTAAAGTATCTTTCAAACCCTGTTAACCGTTATCCAAAGGGCAAACGAGCACATTTTACTCCAGAAATGTACATTGACACAGAAATGTATATTTGCAAAATTACTCTGAAAATCATCGTCTTAAAGGGAAATTCAAAATTCAACTCGATTTCATTTTCAATCAAATTAAACAATAAAGTTTCGTTTGTTATAAGCACATTTTCCAGACTAACTTGTTAATTTATGTATCCCGTTTATACCACCAAGCATCGACCGTAATCTGTAAGTTGAAGTCAAAATTAGGCGTATGGTTCGTTATTATATATTTTATAAAAATTATTACGAAAAAGTTGATTTTAATGAAAGTTTTAATATATGTTTAAAATTTTTTACGCAGAATGACATAATTGAGTGCTGCTCAATGTTAAATATTGTCAAATATCTATTTCTGTGCAAATTAAAAAAAAATCTTATTGCACTTGAATGTTAACCTGTCTTGAACCCAAAAACATCTGTCAATTAGTAATAAATACAATTTCACAACACTTCCATGTTCTGGTATATCCCACCACCACTACTAAATACACTATACGGAAAAAACGGGAACGAAAATTCATACAAATACTATTACAAATCCAGAGGATTAATGCTAAAATAACATCGTATTTTGGGGACAGTATCGAATTTTATTAATCATTCAAACGTCGGAAAAAAAAGCTCTACCCGGCATAGTAAAAATGCTGTGGTTCATTTAGCCTTATTTGGTATTTGGCATACTGGTTTATAGAGTATACAAATGCATTTCTCACAATGATCGTAGTAAAAAATCGATATACTCGAGGCAAATTTTGTTATTATAGCGTTAGAACGTATATAACGACATAGTAAATTTTGTCATTGTGGTGTCAGAATGTATATTTCGTGACAGTCAATTTTGTTATTGTAGCATCGGAATGTTTGTGACACACGGTAAAAATCTGAAACTTCGTAATATTGTTAAATATCTGCCTTGCTAATTCGACTCATCCATTGAACAGGATCAGGGTTAACTATCCTAAAATGCGCATAGTAAAAAATGCGTTAGATAATTTATAATGTAGTAAAAACGAATTATTTATTTTGTTTGGTACAGTCAGTTAGATATTTACATGATATATTTATTCTCTGCGTATAGAGAAGGTATTAAGTCATATATATGTTTTTGGTAAAAATAAATATCCATTGCCACATTCTTGAACAGAATTGATTCGAACGACCGAACTCGTTTGGCTCGCGGAATTTATGCTTGCCGCAAAGTGATGCCTGATGTGAGACAAATCTCGGCGCTCTGCGCCATACAGCGATGAAGGCGAGAATCGAACAGCTAATACATCTCGAAAGAGTAATAGTTACGTTAGTCATCAAGCAACATAAAAAGTGCGAAAACGAAAAATTACTATGCCAGAAAACTAGTTTTGCTTTTATGAAACACTATACAAAACCTGCACTGTAATCTGACATGCATTTGGTATTTATTCTCTTATCAAAGGTGGATTTTTACTATGTTGGTTTTCAAAATTTCTCAGTTTCAAGGCATGTTTACTCATCAGTTATAGTTCCTAAAGAACATTGCAATTATTTCATGAAAGCGCACATCGAAATATTGTTTTTGCGCACGATATCATTTCTTGTTTATACAGAAGTATTTAGATCGTACTCAAAGAAAACCTGCGAGTTGCGAAAATTACAATGCCTCATTGTGACTGTTACCTAAATTCTCATATTCTATACAAAGTACACTGTTAAAAAATATATGACATTTACAATACTTTTACAATACAATGGTAAATGAAATTTCAAACCGGGTGTATGAAATGAAAATTATTGCACTCGTATGCCAAAATTGAAATATGAACATAAATTTTGGTTACTGATGTGGAAAGATACATAACATTAAATATTCATATGAAATCTGAAAATTTTGTGGGCATGCATTGAAATAAACCATATGTTTGGTTCATAATTAATACAAATGTATATGAATTCATCTACAATGAACAATGTATTAAAATTACAGTATGATCTTCACTTTTCTTTACAGTTGACTGAAAAATAAGATACACATGAATGTTAATAATACGATACATGTTATTTCCCATCATAACTCTATCTCTTAAAAATACGATACAAAAATGGGAATGAAAATTAATATACCCTGTAGTATAAAAAAAAAAATCCGTGTATTAAAATTCATTTGCCTATGTATTAATTATAAGAATCTCAATATTAAAATTAATACACAAGTGTAGGAAATTCGTAACGCTCTGTGGGCACCGTGCTTCGCGCTCTGACCACCGCGTGGCGCAGAGCGTCGACTTTCTCATAGGAGGCACGTGCTTCGGACGAGGATATATACAAGTCGCTCGAGTCTAAGAAATTTGTGTAAAACATGAAAATGGTAAACACCAAACTTAACACAAGATGTTGAGATTGTAATAAAAATTTTGACGGCGACAATTGCTCGACTTGATTGCCACGGCATCAAGTGGTGCAATTTCGATCTTCAACTTTAAAAAATCGAACACAATAATACAGCACTTAATGTATTCCCCTTAAATCTCATAATAACTGAATTTATTTAATATTCATTCGTATATTAATATTCAAAAAGGATCACCAAATTTTATGATACATCTCTAGAAATATTGTAGACATATGTAATGCGAAAAGGTTATACGGTGCCTGAAATGTAGTAATCTTGAATCTGAAAATTACTATGCTGGTAACGTGAACTTTAATATACCTGTATAGTAATATTAGTAGATGTTTCGTGTTTTTAATATGCACAAGGTCAACATTTCTTACATGTATATGATTTTTCAAATACACAAGTATATTACTTTTACTGAACAGTGCTCGTGTCATTAAAATACCGCGTCTCTCAATTTTCCTCAGCGTATCTGAATTTTCATATACGGTATCTGCGTAAAAACTTCCTATACATGTGTATTAATTTTCATACAGAAATTTTGTACAGTGTATAGAGGGTATTTTAAAAGGACATTTTAAATGTTACTTAATAAAACAGATCCGTTTTTTTCCGTATATGAAGAGTACACTCTCCATAGTGAATTGTAGCGACCACGGAGCTTTTCGTATCACATCAAATCCCTCACGTATTTATGGCGCATAAATAGTGTTCGATTATCTTCTGCTACGAAGGTAAACGAGTAGCGAAACAATATATTAAAAATAAGCAGAAGGAAGAAAATAAAAAACAGGTTTAATACGAAATGCAGTCTCGAATGCAAATATAACTGACAGGGACAAGAGCCCACGAAGGTTTGCCCAAAGTCAGAGTGTGGAATAGAACCACCCTAGCTTCGTTTACTTAGTTCTGTGTATAAATTCGCGGAGATATCTGCAGAAATCTACCAGTTCTGTCATTCGAGTATAAGGATGACTCCTCCTCATAGAACAGTTTACAAAATATGTATATATACATTTGTATACGTGTATCGCACACTATAACTGAGAGAATACACGAAGAAATATACTATAGACTGTATACGTAACGTGAATACACATTCCCACGGACGGAGGAAGCTCTCGCTATTGATTGTCCTGACGTGCTTGGAATCTCTAGAGTGAATTTCACCTCAGGGATACCACGAGGAGAGGGATGGCAAAGGAGATGGGGTTGGGAAAAAGAGGATGAGAATGAGGGTAGAGGGTGAAAAAGTACGAGGCCAAGTATAGCACGTTTTGTGTCCTGAATCCGTTATTTAGGGGAGAAGAAAAGACAGTGAGACGGACGGAGAGGAGAAGAGAGAGGGAGGAAGGGGGAGAGGAGTGAGATAAAAACACGGCATAAAAATACGAAAAATATACCCTACAGGGGTGACTGGACGAAATATATTTCATAGATGTACGAATCGGGTAATAAAATATCAACGGAACAAGCTTACGTGCATGTGCGCACGTCTGAGAAACAAACCCAAAAAACTTATTTACTTTAGTCATTTTTAAGCATATGTGTCTGTGTTAATTATATAAAAAAATAACATTTTTTCTTCGTTTGCAAGTTCTATTATTTTCATCATCTATTTTATTTATTTTCGTCTGTCTTATTTACAGAGCTTGCGGAACATAATTACAGCGAATACATCGGACGCTTGCGAAACTCGAGATCCCTGTCAGCACGGTGGTATTTGCATTTCAACCGACAGCGGGCCAATATGCGAATGTCGGACCGGTGACTACGAGGGTATCTACTGCGAAAAAGGTAGGAATCTCTTCTACACGTAGCATTCTGTATATTGGTTCGATTTTTTATATCATTTTATTTGAATTTTATAAACAAGACATTTCATTTTGTTGTGTGCTTTTAGCCACTGTGAAAAAAACAAAAAGGTTATACAAAAATATCCTCTATCATTTGCTATTATGAAATTACGTAGGTGATTTGAAATACAAATTTTCATGAAAATGAAATAAAATGTTGCTTGGGCCATACAATAATGTATAATTTAAGGCGTCCCGGTGGTCTAGAGCTCGAAAATTGTAGGTATATTGCGGAATTTTTTTTTATTATAAAAATAAAGAAAAACGATACTTCAACTTTTCAGGCTTATTATAACATCAATTGTGAATACAAAAAAAATTATTTTGAAATAAAAAAAAAAAATTTATTATAGTAGAAATGCCGCTGAAGTTGACTCTCTCGAAAAATTGGACCTGGACGATGTTAGTCATTTTGGATCTATTATTTATCTGAAAAATAAAAACCAGAAAAATTGTCAATCAGTACGAGTGCAGTTATGGACGGGACTAAAAAAAAAAAAAAAAATTGAAAATTGACAAAATGGCGCGCTTTTGAAAGTGAAGTTCTAAAAATCGGGGTTTTTTTTACCAGTTATTTAATTTAAAAAATAGGAAATTATTGGAATAAAAACATGATTCTAGTCCCGTCGATAGCCATCCATGTTGTGAATAACATATCCAAATTTCAGGTGATTCGGTTGAATAGTTTTTTTTTTCTATAACATCATGCCAAAAAAAGTAGTTTTGAGATAAATGAGTTTAAAGTTTTAGGTACAGATAGCGAGCGGACTGCTCTCTACCTACTAAACCGGCTATAGAAGCAAGAATATTGTGAATATCCTTACGAAAATTTCACAGTATATTCTCGAAATATTATACTATCGAAGTATATTTAAAAAAAAAATCGATTTTTTGAAAATTCTAGACCACCGGGACCCCTTAAGTTTGTGAAGGCTTCATGTTAAAATTGAGTGATTTTGGAACACATTTCTCGGTAAAATATTTACACAATTTTTTAAATCCAGAATGTGCTTTTAGCTACGAGAAAGGACCAAGTTTCACTCAAAATTATTCTTTCTTGTTAGTATTTTTTTATTATTGAAACAAAATAATATCGTGTGCTGCATGGTAACGAAGTGGTGTATAAGTTATGAGCTTATGAAAGTTCGATACTAAAAAGGGAAAACTTCTGGGTGATATTAAAAACTTGCCACTAACGACTGCCAGACATTTTTACATGACTCTTATACCTACATTTTAAAAATATCCGTCAAGTATCTGTAACAGTCACTCCGATGTTTCGACATACGTATATATATGCGTGTTTGTACGCGGACTTTAAATGAGCTTCAGCTCTGCGAAACTTCGCTAGCCGCTTACTGTACGTACGATATAACGCAATTACCCGGCGTTAACGAGCCAGAGAAATTCGGCCCTCAACAGTTCCCTCCCGTCTCCCTCTCGTCGAGCGGAAACTCTTAACATAGTTGTCATCGCCGACGACGGAAAACCGCTCAAAGAACGACCAGGGAGGAAGAGAGATACGCAGCTAAAAAAGTCGGTAGGGCTCATGTTTCCGGTGCACTAGAGAAAAGAAACGAGCTGTTAAAAAAGGTTTCTACTTGATACGTGAACTCAGAAAAAAGCTCCCTGGAAACAAATGATTTTACATTGTTTCTAATAACTTTCATTACAAATTAAGAAGAAGAAAACATTTCGTCATAAATAAACACACAGACGGTCAATTTTTAAACATAATCGTTTTCTGTTCACACTGATTATAATCATTTAACGTAATCGTTATATAATTATAATATAATAATGTAATCATTATATAATTATAATTATTATTAATAATTATTTAGTGGAATGATTATTTCAATACTCAGTCGCCAACTTCTTCAAAACCAATTACCGTGTGTATAACTCTATAAATGGACTTTTCGTCGAGAAAAAAAATGCTGCAAAGTTTCCCAGATTTGCCAAGAGCATTACACAAGTGTGCAAAATCTGTAGCTGTAAAACCTGAGCCGAAGTAACGTTTTAGAGTTAAAATATGCAAATTATGATGTTGGAGCAAAGTAAAAATCATTAAAAGTCATTTTCAATAATTGTTCGTGTGGTAATAATAATGAAATGGGTTACGACCTTATACGGAATAATTACAAGTCGAAAATTTCCTGAATCGTCGCGGAATATTCTCAGAATCGGAAGGTGGTTAGCTAATAATATTTCACGGCTGGTGATTCAATTTATACTCTTCGTTCTCTTTGGTTGTTCAACCAATCACTGCAGCTTGAATATACATTTAGGAAGATATCGCGCGTTATTAAAATAATCATAGGTATATATGCATAATAAGTAGTAAGAACGAATGGGTTTAATTAACCCCAGACTGCAGTAACTTTATTTAAATGTTATCGATAAAGCAGTTATATGATATAATATCCATGTGAATATTCACCGAAAATTTCATCACCTCGAGTTATGGAGATACAATAAGATTTCATCTAATTAATGATTTTCATTTATTTTTTTAAGCTTTCAACTTTTATGTTAACAAATAATGGGACTATAATCAGTTTTATAATATTGGAAATCTCTGGAAGAAGTAAAATTAATATTCATTGCTTTTCAATGAAATGTAATCATTTTATTATTTATAAATTGAATTTTGCATCGAAGCATATATAATAGAATATAGCAGATTCATATTTTTCTCCTACAGGATGAAAACTTTTGGCCAGCTTGCAATCTCAGAGAATTCTAAGCAGAAAAAAATTTAACAATTTATGGTTTATTTATTTAATATTTCTAGATGCTAATTAATTTCAACGTTTCTTTCATTATTTTGGTGTTTCACAAGGTCTTTTCCATTATCCGAGCTATACGACTCAAAACGTTTAATCTCGTGTATGATATAGCGAACACATACTGCATACATGTATTTAGACACTATCATTCATTTTATTTCTTTCTCTGGTTTATTTTCTCGTTTTCATAGAGGCATGGAGCACGGTGCTACCCACCGCCGGTGCTGGTGATTACTGGGCAGGGGATTACAGTGAGTTTTAACACTTACTAATTAAAAGCCACCCCTATTTCTTCCAAACCCTTAAATCTGCTAGACAATAACACGTTATTTTTTTTACCAGTACGAGCAGATTACTCTGTTGTAGATTTACTACATTTTTTTAAATTACAGATTAATAAGTATGGTAACTACGAGGATAATTTATTTATTCGTTCAAATATACATTGCTTACAACGAATGGTGCTTGCTTAATAACAAAATTGATGTTTTGAACAATTTCAAATCGAAATGATCGGGTAGTTTAAAATAATCTATATTTATTTAAAAGTAAAATAAATTATCGTATGATCGCCATGAATTTTTTAATGAATCAATACGCCCTGTAAATAACTGCGTGAAACGACAGATAACAAACGGCGAATTCGACCTCACAATTGCAATAATAATAGACTTATATAGTATTTCTGATCGGATCTCCTTTTAGACGCGTATCTAGAGATATAGTAATGGCTCGAATTTTCTCGCTGCTTCATAGTGGTTCTTTGGTGCTTTAAGTATGAAAAAGTACAAGTGGCTTCGGCAGTTCGTAATGTTTGCCTTGATGATCCCATGGTCGTTCAAGGCTGCACATTGAACACGAGATTTTCTATAAAGATTGAGTTTCATCGAGGAGCGAGTGTCGATCGTCTCGGTTACGACGGACTATGATCATTATTGAAATAACTGGAAAAAGAAGAAGGGAAAAAACTATCTTTTTATATTCCCTCTATATTTACGAGTTTTTATACTGCTGCGTATGAAAAGAATAAGTAAAAAGTTTTTTTTCTCCTATTCTACTTCAAAGAAGGTTTTCCCTCCTCCTCGACGAATTTCTATTGTAATTTTTCCATCTTAGGAAGTTAAAAAATGTAAATAATACATGGAAAGTTTTTTTCTCGATGAAAGAGACTGCCATACGATAAAACACAGAGAAAACTTCATTAGTCGAGGACCAAATGGAGGAGATATTTTTATCATATTAAAACTACGAGAGTCAGACACAAACAGAAAGTCATGACTCGCGTTTGTGTCTCTACAACAATCAGACTGATTCTGCATTTTTCATGCTTTTTCAGGTGCATACCTGGTAAAATAATAAACCATGGTTCTCTGTATACTTTTAAGTGGTCAATCCCACAGTATTCGTAAAAGGTTGAAACCATTTATACTTCCAATTCTTTTTATTGAATAAAACTAATTTCGTGAAGGAGAGAGCGGTTGGTCTAGTGGATAAGGGCTCGGGCTCGCACGCCGCGGGTCCCGGGTTCGAATCCCGACCAAAACACCGATGAAAAATTGAGATTTTTTTCACGTGTTTCCACTGTAATCCCGGGTGGTTTGAACTCCACCTTTATAAAAATCATGTCCAGACCTCGCTGTGATGCCTGAGCGGTCGGTGTACGGCTCCGGGTGCCTCCCGTGGACGGTTCTCATCGTGCGGATGGTGGCGCCCCCTAGCCGTGTACTGGCTAGCTCATTGCATTACAGCTGAGAAGATACCTTTCTTAAGCGCCTCTGATAGCTGTGCTTGAGCATGCTCGCATTGCTACCCGGGGAAATTAGGTAGGTACCGGCTGTATCGGCAAGGTTTTCTGCAGTTTCCCTTCGCCCTCGGCAAATGCGATACAGTTGGGGATAAGTCGGCTGCAGCCGCACAGGGGGGTGTGTTTGGAAAAGGGGGGGAACAAGCTAAAAAGGGGAGAACCCTGGGCAATGGCAAATACAATAAATTGAAAAAAAAAAAAAACTAATTTCGTGAAGGAACGAAGAAAGTATCCAGTAAGGCTTCTAACAGAATTGAGATCATAAAAATTCGTCCAATATCATCGAGAGTTCGATCGAGAGAGAATAATATCGATATACGAATGATAATACGACGAAATTACGCGTACTCAAGTACATCAACAACGTTAGAATCTGGAACAAGTCGAAGGGAGATGATGAGAATAGTAGAAACCCGCATCCTCGTGCAAACAACGTGAGATCCTGAGATGCTTGACTATACGGTTCATATATATTTGTCCTATATAATACCGATAAACTATGGTACGGGTTCCCGTTAATACCTTCGAATACGGTTAATACCAGTCACGAGAGACACCACAGTATATATCGAACATCCACACACGTATCTCCATATACTGTTACGAAACTAATCAGGCTAAATAGATTAGAACCACAGATGTTGATCCGAAATTGTTACATATGAACATACACCCAAATCGATCGGATGTTCATTCCCTCAGTGGTCCTGTAGATATTTTGTCTTATTGAAAAATCCCTGGTACAGATAATAACAAGAATAGCAATTTTTTTTCCTGCTCACCAACTTTCTTCAAATATTAACCAATGGAATCGTTACATGGGACTAAATATAAAGACGTCTCATTACCGTGAAGTCCTGGAAAGTGGAAATACTGGGGAAAATTAAATTATTACTCAATTATGCAGTTTTCCTAATTAAATACTTGTATGAGGATTCAAGAGTAGTACGTGGTTGTTATAGTGTTACGTCCTGAAGGGACTTTTGTAACGTAGAGAAATAATAATAGAAATAAGATTGGTAAAGAAAATAATAATTAGATAGTAATTGCTGCCACCAGGTTGTACGGAGGGTACAACCAAATAAAAAGAAATAATTCAGATAATAAAGTAACTTGTAAAAGAATCTGAGAGGAAATAAATAGGTAACGTGAAAGGGCTAGGCTTTATAGGCGAGGGTCAATTGTTGTATTACCGAAATAGAGTTGAAGGATTACAATTGTAATGTTTATTAGGATGAAATAAGATTTAATAGAATGAAATGAAATAACAAATACGATGAAATCGATTTGAATTCAATTATAAATTGACGGGGCCTGTACGTCCCGTACGGGCCCGGCACTCTCGTGAGAAAATGGGGAAATCGGTCAGGGTAATTTAGAATAATTAAGATCGAGACAGTATTTAGTTTGAAAATAATAGAATTTGGTATTTATTGTTATTTGTCGAAATTAGGTATATTTTAGAAAGAAAACTGATAAACCGAAATAGAACCAAGACTTACATTTGTCTGTATCCAGGAAAACAGTGCGTTTATTCGTATACAATACTCAGACACACACACGCACACATACATTCACGTTATGCATACAGCGCGGGGACAATCTCCCCGCGTGTCACTCGTCCACACCAGCACGCACGACGCGGGGACAATTTCCCCCACAAATCACTCACAACGCTGATGAGAATTAAATAAGTTAAACGGAATTATACGGAGTTTTACTTTTGATTCGAAATTCACAAATGCTATTTATTTAGAAACTCTGATAAATGAGATTTAGAACTTTGATTAAATTTGAAATAATAATTTATTATTGGAAATAATATTTATAATACGTCTCTGTCGCGAGGTGGTACACTTCGGACAAAGCGCGAGTTTGTTATCGAACCGAAGACTTATGTCTCTATGCGGGTCCGCCTGGTGATCAACCGGGTCTTACTACACCGCCGCGAGGATGGCTTCGGTACGGAGCCCTAATCCAACCCCAGGATTGAACCGTGGCCAAGTTGGGACTGATGAGCCGCACCCGCCACAGGAACGACGAGAGCTCGAAGAGCTATCGTCCCGGTGGGGTTTATTGCTTGCTCGGCATTTTTGGAACAGAATATCTATCCCACGGTTTTCTGGCAAGTTGGCAAAACTCCGGCCCGACGGCAACCGTTTCCATGGTGTCTCGTGGATCCGATCCGCGGATCGTACGATGTACGATCAGCAGAATACGATAATCCACGTCCTGTCTTGATCACGGTCTCACGCTTTTGACGAGAGGCAGTGCAAACAGCAGGGAAAAATTACACGTGCGCGCCAAGCGGACCCTGGCGAGTGCATGGACACCCTGTAGGTGCACATGCACTCGCGAGGCGAGGTATAGCTACGCATGGCAAATGAGATAGAGAGAGACATAGAGAGCGTGAGCTCGTCGCGTCTCTGTTTATTACAAAACTTTTAAATTTTCAAAAACAGGGACGTGACAATAGTTTTCCTCGAAATACCTGTACAGAAATTCTGAACGTAACACACGATAAAATTTATCGGACGCCTTATAAATATCTTTAAATACATATCGGATTTTTTATTAGACACATTTTCCTCTCGAAAATGCTTTTAGATATAAAATAAAGAACTGCACGATAACTTTTCACTTTCACACACTTTTTTAATTTATATTTAAAGTATTTTAAAGAGCATCCGAATTACTAGTCGGCCCTGAATAATTTATTATAATTATAACAACACATTTCATTTTATTTGCAATGGATTTTGAATTGATTTTAATAATAATATTAATCGTTTTTATTTATGCCTTCAGCTCTATGACTTTTACGGTAATTTTTCATATATGATTCTTTGCGTGTACAAAAAAAAGTCTATGTATGATATATCTTCGAAAAGCTCTTACGGAAACAATATTTTTCGCGTTGGTGTAATAAAGGGAATAGCGTTACAACGAGCATAAAAATATTTATAGTTCCAAGCGATCGTTTGACAATCTTCGAGATCTCAGTGAGATGAAAATTCGTGCGTCAATCTTTTGTCAATTTGTTGAGTCACTCGTCTTTTGCTTACTTACCGATGATTCTCTGCAGGCATGAACGTCACGTTGTGCATCATGGAGCAGTGTCAGTCGCGGTGAGAGGTCTCGAGCAAGTTTTCTCATTCACCGTATTATGAAATTGCTCTCTGCTTGTTCGAGATGTATGTGTCCTTCGGTCCGTCTCTTCCAGTGTGATAAAATGTCATGCTGTCACCGCACCGGTGTCTCACCCCTGTCTCACAATTTTTTTCCTTGCCACATACATCTGTCTGCAATAAAATTCACTTTTTTCATGTCCAACGTTTCGCGGGCTCGCTCGAAGACGTCGTAGACGCGGTTGGAGAACATCTTTCGTAATCCCGGAGGGTCGAGCTCTCTGCGAAGATCTTGCATCTTTTTTTTTTCATCTCCCATCTCTCGCTTCTTACTTCTTTCTATTTTTTATCATCCAATCCTTCCTTATCCTTCGTCTTTCTTTTTTTATTATCGCTTTATTATTTTTTTACCTTTCATTTTTTATTCCTCGTTCTACCTTGTCTTCTTTTCACGTCCAATACGTCTTAGCTCAAGGTTTGAAGGATTACGAAGCAGAATAAAAACCGAAACGCCAATTGTCCAACTCCTTCTCACGGGGCCGATTTGAAAATCCGAACTTTAAATACTCCGACGGTTTAAAATTCCTAATTTTAATGTTCCGAAACTGAAAGCTTTGTAAGGATCATGCCAGCGAAAGTCTACACAGTTGACTGTAAATGATGCAGAACGGTACGAGTAGCGATAGGAAAAGGATACAAATGTAATTTCTTATACGAGATAATTTTCAGAAATCGTATGAATGAGATCAACGCTTTATTTGAATGACCAGTAATTCGACTCACAAAACTCCGAATATGTAATATTAAACATGTCACAAATTACCGAAATTGTTATTCTAGAAAACAAACTATATTAGAAAGTTTAAATATAATAAAAGCTAATAAGAGATTCGTCAGGTTCCCGAAAGTTTTGGAATCCAAAAATCGTATTTTCGATCATCCAGTTTGCGAAAACTCAAGTTTAGATCGTGTAAAATTCCGATATAGAACGTTCAGAACGATAAAAATTCCGAAAACTCACACATAAAGCAGATAGCATGTAAGCCTGATGCGTTTAGATGGCAGCACCACTGCTGTATCGCATGGATTTTCGGAGTTTCGGTCTTCGGGGAAAATTTTTTCGGAGTTTTGATCTTTCAGAGTGCTATTCTCTCGGAATTTTCATCTTTCTCGGTAGAATTTTTTCTGAATATTGATCATCTTTCATGTTCTATTGTAAACATATAATATCAGGATGTTTACACCTTCCGGATATTTCTATTTTCGGAACTTTTCGGAAGTTGATACATGTTTTACGTGCTATGTTTTCATGTTGACGCTTTATCGGTCGAATCCATGATTATTCTCATTTAATTTCGTAGTGGACTTTTATTTTCGGTTATACAATAATTCTGTTTACAAAATGTTGGAATTGTAAATTTCCAGGAGTATTGTGTTCTAGATAAATAAATTCGGAATTTTGAGCGTTCTGATTTTGAAAATTCGGAATTTCAACCCGTCCCCCTTCTCACGACTCCACAAGGTCGTGTCTCTGCAACAAAAATTCTTTTTGTGTTACTTGCTTATTCCGGGCCAAGCAGCTGCTCGTTGCGCGCGATTCAACCTTAAGAAGAAAAAAATTCTTTCCCTCTTCCACTTAGCCTAAAGTCACGCGAGGTTACGTACAAGTATATACACGTATGCGCGTATTTTACATTTGTTCCCATTTATTTTTGAGCCGCGGGAGACTTTTCTCCCTCGCAAAGTCCATGCACAGGCTATCGCGCTTCAGAACCCCGTGATTCCGCAGCCACACGCGAGCTTGTCTCGATTTACGTACGCGATACTTTACTTTCTGGGGGCTCGGAGATTTTTTTTCACCAAAGGTTCGCTCGGACTTATTCTCTATGCTAAAGATCAAAGACTTAATTTTATTATCATTTTAAATAGTTTTTGTTAAGTATATGACAGATAAATTATTATATATATGAAGAAAATTATAATTTTTTTTCATATATCAAAACATTACCTTGAAAATCACAGAAACCAAGGAACCGCGAAATCCTTAAAATTATGATTAAACTAAATTTGAATATTTTTTCACGTTGGCTAATAACTTAACATTTGATGAGAATCGCACCGCGCTTACGGGTCGCAAACCCTGAATATTTTTCGCTTCTCCATGTCTTGTCTTTATATCAAGCGAACCTTAGAATTTTTATCCACAAGTACTTTTTTTTGAATAGTAAAAACCTCCATCATCTTTTATCGAAATAATTATTTTTTATTTTCTTCAGATTGAGGAAAAGAGCGCTTTCCATCAAGTATTTTCTTATTTTTAGAGAACCATGAACATTGTACAGATTTTTTAATCAGGTAAATTGAAGGGAAATTAAGATGGAATTTTTAAAAATAGTTGAAGAAAAAACCAATTCAATTATACTTTATAATGTACATTACGCAGAGCGAGTGGCGTGCACACGTTAAACGAACGTGTTTCGACGCCACGCGTCTCGTGCTCCACACGTATGCGGTCAGCAGGGTAGTAAAGCTCGAGAATGGGTCAGCCGGCGTACCATTAGCCGAGACTATACTCCGCTCCCACACGTATAAACCTCGACTCTCCATGCTTGTCACCGTGTTTTCGCACGAAGACAAAATTGAGACTTGTTCCAGGAAGAAATGTCGGAGGATCACGTGTGCGTCGGCGCACATGATTTACGATCCGCGTGTTCCAAAGCCACGCTGAAATGATAGAACCGAAAATTGACGAAAAATGAAACGTTTTCTTGCTGCAATATGTCGTCGACCGTAATATCGCAGTAACAGAAAAGGCTGAGGCAAAATAAGACATTCGTCTTAAAAAATGAGTTTTTTGTCGGTTGAAAAAAAATATTTATTAAATGTCTTCATTTCTATAAATTATAAAGCTGCTAGAAAAATTTAAACAAATTATTTTTTCGTCAAGTATTTTGGTCTTTGCTAAGAGTTATAGATACAACTAATTAAGATCATTCTAACACTAAGGCATACTTAAACATTTTTCAATGACAAAAATTTATCCAGCGATGTTTCATTTTGATCCCTAGCTTGCCGTTTTTAAATGTCTTATTTCGCTCTGGTCTCCCCTATATGTTTTATGACAATAATAACACTAAATCATATTATTACGACTAATGTACATAAATATAAACTTTTTAACACGAACACAATTTTTTTTATGTCCCATAAATGATTTATGGTGTTTATCTTGTATTTTAATCATATAATGTCCCTTCTGAAAAGCGCATTATCGAGTTATATGACAAAAAATGGTTTTCAACGTGACGAATATTCTCTCATCTTCAATTTATCCTGAAAACGTCGTCCTTAAATTTTTTTCCGATAGAAACACCGCGCGCCCGAAGACAACTTGGCTTCCATACCGTATATCGTTCTAAATGCAATTTACTTGATGGTGAAAACACCTGGCGTGTTGCCTCCCCCACCCCAAACTGTACCGTTTCTCGTCCGTCATCAAGTTTTTTTTTCTCCCTTTTCTACCTTCACGCAAATAACTTGGTCTAACACGCGATATCTCAAGGTGGTAGAAACGAAATCTGAATTATTTTACATTCAGAAATAATTATTTTCTCTTAAATATTTTAATACAAACGCTCATAACTGCAATACTTTTAGGAGAAGCCGTTTTTGCTCCTCGAAGCTTGCATGAACAGAAATATATGGCAAATGTTATGCTAAAATTGACCGCGAGAACAACTGTGGTACATTGGAACGAAAAGACATGGTCAAAAATTGTATTTGAGGTATTCCACGTCAAACCGGCGGACTTTTTCCCTGACCCTCGCCGACTTGGCTAATTATTTTTTATATGATTATATGAAGTCTAAAAGACACCCTGAAATTTTTTCAGATTTTTCTGAACAGCCATTTTTGAAAAAAAAAAAATCCAAAAAAAAAGCCCATCATTAAAAATCTGAAAAAATTTCTAAAAATCGGTGATTATATGCCAAACATTTTAAGCTACCGCCCGTAGTGGAAGTACGATTTTTTCTGTGTTTTTATGAGCTATTAAAGTTGAAAAAATTCTCAAAAAATCAAGACCCACTCATTTCGGGCCAATAGTTGAATATTTTCGTACCCAAAAAATTTTTTGGGATATTTTAGACCAGTACAAGACAAAAAAAATTGAGCCAGGCAAAAAGTTGAGGTATTCATTTAATAGTTTTATTCAATTTTATCAAATAGACAAAACTTATCAATTATATTTGAGTAAATCTTGAAAAAAAATCAATTCTTTTTGAGGATCCTATGGGATCGGTGTTCTAATTTTGATTTGATTGTTCGAAAATTGTGACGAAAATTAGTTTTAGCCACCAAAATATTCAACTATTGGGCCGGAGTAAGTGTTTTTCGATATTTTTGGAATTTTTTAACGTTATTAGCCGATTAACACACAGAAAAAATCGTACTTCCACTACGGGCGGTAGCTTAAAATGTTTGGCATATAATCACCGATTTTTAGGAATTTTTTCAGATTTTTAAAAAGGGGCTTTTTTTGGATTTTTTTTTTTCAAAAATGGCTGTTCAGAAAAATCTGAAAAAATTTCAGGGTGTCTTATAGACTTCATACAATCATATAAAAAATAATTACCCAAGTCGGCGAGGGTCAGGGAAAAAGTCCGCCGGTTTGACGTGGAATACCTCATTTATAACTAATTATAATTATATTCAATATAGACAAAAGTAGCAGAAAGAAATTATTTGGTATAAAACATAAAATGATTTATGTAAGACTCGGTAAAAAATTTAAAAACGAATTGAACAATTTATTCCACGGTAATTTTTTCGTACGTATAATTATGCGAGTGTGAGAAAAATGGTTTCTCCCAGATTAGCATTCGAAGTTTCTTATAGGATTATTGTACGAGAATAGTAATGAAAAGGAAACTCTTTACTTTGAATGCATCCTATAATTCTAACATATCCCAAGTGTGAAAAATGCGACTTCTCCACTTTATCCATAGAACCGTAAAAGTTTTTCTTTCTGGTAGGAAAGGGTCGTTTACCTCAACGACTTACGACATTAAGCCGAGCTCTCGACACGAGATTTCAGTCTCTTCTATCTTCTATGCCCGCTCAAAGGCTCGGAAATACATAACACGCCCTCGTGTATCATCCGTAAAAAGAGCATGGAGACGAAAAAAAATGAGAAGAGCTGGTACTTCTGTATTTTTGAATAAGGAGATCGTTTAGCTGGCAGGCAGTAAACGGAGTTTTCTTGACGACGAATATTGTTGACAGTGAAATAGAGGGAAATACTCCCTTGAGATAAACATGGAAATAAAAGTAGCACCGACGAAAAAATCCCAGTCGACGCAGACACCGATATGTGATATAAAAAAAATGTATAAATGAGAGGAAAAATAAGGGGATATCAAAAAACGAAAGTTTTCGTAGGTGTACAAAAATTTTCTCTGACTCAAAAACTATTAAAATAATTTATTGGCGAAATTCTTCACATATAAATTTCTTTCATTAAAAAGCATAGTATCCTTTCAAAGATATGAGTATTCATTGTTTAATTAGTGTGTACATGGATATCTATCGCAGTGCTTTTTCTGAAAAAAGTATTCGAAGCATGGAGTCGATGAAACTAACGTTATAAAAAAATTATGTTCATCTTTTTGAGTTGAAATGTTTGAGTGGAAAGTGAGAAAAGAAATAAAATTCCAGAAGTAGAAAAAACACGGAATCTCCAAGGGATGAGAATAACGAGAATCGAGAATGGCAAAAGAGAGAAAGAGAAAGAGTGAGGGTGGAAGTTCGTAGCCGCATGTGCTATCGTCCG
This sequence comes from Rhimphoctona megacephalus, assembly GCA_963989365.1. Taxonomy (NCBI): domain Eukaryota; kingdom Metazoa; phylum Arthropoda; class Insecta; order Hymenoptera; family Ichneumonidae; genus Rhimphoctona; species Rhimphoctona megacephalus. The sequence goes on along the minus strand of OZ022416.1, from coordinate 36,268,729 downwards.
ACGAACGTTTGGGCGTTGCAATCTGCCACATATCGCACAATTATCATATCGCGCCAGTAACGCCGGTACTACCTAACGTTTTATGGTAATTACCGATTGTATTCTGGAACCTGGAATGGGAAGGAAGAGGGAAAGTCTCGGAAAGAGGCAAACACAGAAGTGGACACAAAACACACAACGGTGCAAGCGCCACCAGTACTCGACAGTGTTACCACGTACACATCCGCACGTATCTCTCATTTCACGGATCCTCTGTTCACAGCAGGAGAGAGCAAAACGTACAACGACCATGTTACTCCCCAAAGAAAGAGTTGTAACCCCTTCTACCATTCGCAAACCCTCTTCGAAACTCTTGAACGCGATTTTCTCTCAGCCCTTTCATCCACGGATTTGATGCGAGGAAACTCGAAATTCTTTTGACTTTCCCCGATCTACGTTGATCGTACCACTTTCAACCACATCACAGTCGACATCCTGATGCTCTGTCCTGTTTTTTGGTATTATTTCAGTTCGTTGACTTGAAAAATACATGAAAAAAATTATAAAGTAGATTTCACGCTTAACGGACAACACCACTGTGACCCCCTATTTTTTTCACATTTTTCAAGAATCTTTTTTTGTGGGAAAAAAAAGAGATATTCGAAAAATTTTTTTTGGGTTTTGTTCCTTGTTTATTAATGTATCAAAAAACATTTTTTTCACATTTTTCACGCCGCATGGTGGCGCTGGGGAAGCTCTCGCGTCATCTCCGCAGTGGTTCGCGGCACGCAGCAGAACTCTCTTCAACGTCGATCTGAAAAAAAATACCGAGTGTTTTCGTTAATAATATGACATTTTGAAGAGAAGTACATAGGGATTTGGAAAAATATTGATTTTTAAAAAATAGGCACGCCTTTGAAATTAAAGAAAGATTTTTGAGCAAAATTTCTCCTCGAAAATAGGCTATAACTTTTATAATTATTGAGATATCGAAAAAATCCTATGTACTTCTCTAGATAATCTACTTTTATTGATACAGTAAAAATTTGAAGTCGATCGGATAAAAATTGCTCGAGTTCTGCTGCGTGCCGCACTCAAAAAAGTGGTTTTGAGAAAAACGCGTTCAAATTTGGGACCCCGAGCGTCGCGGACCGCTGCACCGCTCCACAAAATATTCAATATCTACGAAAATAATTATTTTTTCGACCTGGGTCCAACGGCATTTCAATCTTAAAAGTATTTTAGATTTTTTAAAATGGTTTTCAAAAAATCAATTTTTTGAAGCCGTCACAGTGATGTTGTCCGTTAAATCGGTAGTTAAAACTACCGTGATATACTGAAACATCGGAAAATGGTGAAAATTGTTCTTTTTTTAAATAATTTCTACTTTTTTTTTTTTCGTTAAAGACACGTTAGAATTCAAGTATACAATGTAATTTTTACAGGGTATAGAAAAATAGCTTCAACAGGAAATTTCACCAGTCAACAGGATCAAATTTATGAGATGCTCGGTAAAAATGTTGAGCACGTATTGTAGCTTCTAATAAAATACAATTCTTATTAAGAAATTGTATAAATATTCGATAAGGAACTTCGCGGTGCAATTTTACTTGTAGTAAATTTTTTCAATCAAATTCGCAATTTATTACTGCACATCAAAATGTTTGCAATCATTTTTTAAACATACACATAGTTGAATCAACGATACTTGTCTGTTTTTAGTGCTGCTACTTTACTTCTATATTCCTTCCTATTTTTTTTTTTTTACTTTTTTCGAATATTTGATGTTTCGTGAGAATATTTTAACAGCCTGCACTTGCCGTGGATAAAATCCAAACATAAAAATTGATGCTCAAGTCTATTCTGGATTATTCCAGCCCTCTAGAGTTACTTTTTTATTACGGTTGTAATATTTCTACATAACTGTTTTTGTTAGAATGTGTAAACCTGGCCATTCAGAATTCAAGCAAATGATCAGTGTGGATGTAAATCCTTGTAAAAAAAATGACGATCCAACATTTTTAGGCTGGATTGTGTGTATATACTTAAAATATCGCTTTCGAGCCAGCTTTTCCGATGATATTTCACGAAAGGGCTCGCCAGGATGATTTGAAAACTGCCACGAGAGGGTGAAGGATATAACGAGCACATTTCAATCGACGTGAGAGCACGACCAAGTCCGCGGTAGCGCAAGGTTTCCAATGTCGAGCCGGCAGAGAGCTAAAACGGGAGTCATCCCCTGGCTGCGGACACTGCCGCGATTTGGCACTCGTCCAAAGCCATTAAGCCACGCCACCCATTGCACTGTTCCGACCTACCGCCCGCTCTCTTCTCGTCGTTTTTTTGTCAACTACAGGATCGAAAATCTCTCTCTCTCTCTCTCTCTCTCTCTCTCTCTCTCTCTCTCTCTCTCTCTCTCTCTCTCTCTTCGCCCATTCCATACCTGTCCAGAGGGAAGCTTACTTTTGTTTGCAACTCCCTCGATAACAATGAAAGACCGAAGATGAGAAATATAAAGCAAAGCAAAGGAGGAGAAAAAAGTGAAGGAATGGGTAAAAATACCGCAGCTACTCATCTGCAGCATGGAATCTCCAAAATGAAAATATTATAATATCGAAAATACTTTTATTTTTCATTTTTAATGTTTTGACATATTCCACGAACTTTCCACGAGTTCACCCCATTACTGAATCCCCATTTCTACTCACTTCACTAACTTCCATATTCCTCAAGAGTCTCATTATGAAAGAGTGGCCTATAGCCACTCTTTCATAATGCACTACTGTATCGCATTTGAACGAGGGCCAAGGGAAACTTTGGAAAATCCGGCTGATACAGGCGGCTATACTTTTAGTGAGTTTCAGTTGGTAAGCATCATCAGAAACTGAGAAAAACTACCTCCCGCTCAGGAAATCAATGCGGAAGCCGGTGTACGACTAAGCGGCCACCCAACCAAGTATTGGCCTTGCCCGAGACTGCTTAACTTGGGAGACAGATTCCCGAAGCTCCTTACCGAGCATAAATCTAATATCACTGTTGATTATCGATAATATATATTGAAACCTGAGTAGGGAGAGCGGTTGGTCTAGTGGATAAAGGCTCGGGCTCGCACGCCGTGGGTCCCGGGATCGAATCCCGACCAAAAACACCAATGAAAAATTGAGATTTTTTTCACGTGTTTCCACTATAATCCCGGGTGGTTTGGACTCCACCTTTATAAAAATCATGTCCAGACCTCGCTGTGATGCCTGAGCGGTCGGTGTACGGTTCCGGGTGCCTCCCATGGACGGTTCTCATCGTGCGGATGGTGGCCCCCTAGCCGCATACTGGCTAGCTCATTGCATTAGAGCTGAGGAGGTACCTTTCTTAAGGAAGTAACGCAGGAAATAGAATTGATGGACAGACAAATACCAAACTTGGCAGAATGTTCGATTATAATATAAAAGAAACTCATACAAATTTTTAAGGTCCGAGGTGGGTTTTTACGCGAGATATTTATAATTTTGTTTATCTCTTTGCAAGCCAATTCAACATGGCCTCTTATGAGAAATCACGGAGTTAGCGCTACATTATTCCTCATATCTCCGTAATTGATGGATAGATCAAGACGAAATTTAAACAACAGAGAGATGAAATACTTAGAATCATTTATCTGGTTTAAAAATATTGAAAGGTGACTTATGACAGGAATAATAAGAACAATAAAAAGTACTCATAGCAAATTTTCGGACCTTTGCTCGAAGTGCTGCAACGTCGCATATTCGAGGTTATGAGCGCGCATTTTGAAATTTCAACGTATGTAAAAGTTCGTGCCGGCTGACTTACATATTTTTATAATTTTGTGTTTTTTGTTTATATGACATATTATATTTAATATCAATAGAATAAATAAATAAATTATATTCAAAAACAATTTTATTTGTCATACGTATTATCTTACATATAAGTAGAATATTTTTTAACTCAAATAATATTCGTAATATTAACTCAGTCTCAATTACTTTTCAAATAATTGAGATACATATACACTTGAAATCTTTTTGTTATCACGCAATGATGTGCTCCGAACGTTTCTGCCTGCTTCATGCTGATTAATTCTAGCCCGGTACACCTTTTCGGTAACTATTTTACCTTTCCAATAAAATCTCGGCTTTTTTTCTTTTGGCATAACGAACTCGCGATTAAATTAAACGAAAATTCACTGACACAGCTGATGAGCTGTCAACGGCATATGCAATGCTTTGAACACGCATATACACGCGCACACATATCAACCGAAAGCGACGTTGCCAAATTAAGTACTACCTAGGTCAAATTTTTTTATGACTAAGTGGGTAGTTGCGTTCCTTCCTTAAGCGCCTCTGGTAGCTGTGCTTGAGCATGCTCGCATTGCTACCCGGGGAAATTAGGTAGGTACCGGCTGTATCGGCAAGGTTTTCTGCAGTTTCCCTTCGCCCTCGGCAAATGCGATACAGTTGGGGATAAGTCAGCTGCAGCCGCATAGGGGGGTGTCTTTGGAAAGGAGGGGGGGGGGGGGGGCAAGCTAAAAAGGGGAGACCCTGGGCAATGGCAAATACAATAAAAATATATTGGAACCTGAAACTTCACACTGAAATAATAACCTTAAAAAACCACCAAAATTTTGAAAGGGACAGGGTGATACAAATATCTTAAAATAATTGTTAAATTACATTTTAATTTTGATGAAAATAATTTTAAAAAAATTTTTGTTTATTAGAAGAAACTATCCCGCAGTGACCAGTATATTTGATGCCTAATAAAATAATTCGCACATGAGTTGAGAAATTGGAATTATCATATTTTTAAAGCATATTTTCATACGCGTTGAAATCTATTACCAACCATCGAATAAATTTAGTTGCGTTACTTGGGGCAAAAACTCCCATATATTTTTTTCTGTATGGGCTTCAAAAACAGACTGATAATTTGTCAAAAAAACATACCATTTTTGCACATTTAATTACGAGATCAACTGTATCAAGATACTTTTTTCAACTGTGAATATAAAGTCACTGTTGAATAAATTACGTTGGCTTAAAATAAGTCAATTAGACCAAGGGTAATTTTCTTTTTATTCAAAATAAAGTAGCTTTTAATTTTTATTCACTGTTTCAACGAAGAATCCATTTTATTTCGTTCTAAATTCAACGTTCAGATTATTCAATGTCTTCTTTTTACAAGAAATGTTACAGTAAAGTTGAACGGTAACATGAAAACTTTATTAAAACCGCAGAACCGCAAGAGTAATACATACAATCTTTTTGTGCATATAGTATGTCCTCTGACGAATAAGCAGTTGCGTAGAATCACCATTATTCCGTATCACTATTGTGCACCGAGATCGTTGCTCCAGAATAACCCCCTATAGGTCGCTGTGCACCGCTCTCGCGCTGCCGAGAAAACAATCGAGTGGGTAAATTTCTCGTTGACGTCTTTCCACCCTCATTTATATATACATATATACATATACGTAAAATGGAAGTGGATAAAACTCGCAGTTTCCACAAAGCTTCGAGTAGTTTTCTCTCTGTACTCGTATCAATGTGGGCTAGAAACGTTTACCCTCATTGTACCGTAAAGAAACGTAATTTACTTTCATTTCGTTCACAGACAAAGCACCCTCGGAGGCGTCGTTCAAAGGAACCGAGTATCTCAGGGTTGACCTTAGCAAAGGTGAGCCCGTACTGAGCACTCAAGAGTCCATCAGCCTCCAGTTCAAAACGAGACAGCACAATGGGCTGTTATTCTATTCCGGTAAGTTTTTATTCATATTTTCATATCATGTACAGATTTATTATAAAATATGCATTTATATTTTATGCACCAGATATACATTTTAATGACTATCTTCGAATCCGCCATTCTCATGATTTAGCACTTATTTTATACATGTACCGTCGATGACATAATTTTCACGAATACGAATTTTACTCGATTAAGGTAAAATAACTGATGGAGACTAGTCAAATGAATGCTAAAATTTAGAAATACATTTATGCAAAGTTTAATGCACTAATTAAATGAATTGACGGTTTATTTCTATTACATCATGTTTTATTAACCTAAAAAATTTAATATAACGATGGATTTAGGAATCATCAACCGATAACTGCAAAGTTCCACGATGTCATATTTTCATGGAGATTATTCAAAGAATAATCCGCATTTTTCAGCCGATTTTAATGCGACACGCCTTATTTTATTCCTCAAGAGATCCTCTATGAATTTACCGTATGGATTTTTTTCTGAGTTTCATCGTTTTATTATTGTAGCCGCAATTGTTTAATTGACTAAAAAAAATGTTCCTAAACCAGTTGCTGTAATTTTCATATTAACAAGTTTAGGGAAAAACCTACGGGATGAATTCGTAGAGGATCTCTTGAGGAACAAAATAAGACGTAGTGCATTAAATCGGTTGAAAAATACGAATTATTCTTTGAAAAATCTTGATGAAAATATGATATCATGGAATTTTGCAATTATCAGTTGATGATTTCGTAAATCCATCGTTATTAATTTTTTTTTAGGTTAATAAGACATGCTGAATACACATCAACCTTCAATTAATTTAATTGGTGCATTGAACTTTGCATTAATGTATTTTGAAAATTTAACACTGATTTGACTAGTGTGAAGCAGCCATATTACATTAATTCATTTTTTAAGGAAGTTGTATCGTTTCTCATGTAATAATTATTTTCCAACTTTACACAATACAATTTTGTAAATAGAAAGCTTAAGACAGTATTAAACTTCTGGCCGAATATGCCGATGATTCATCGTCTCAAAATTGAGATATTTATTGTTGAAGTTCGCAATTTTTTGAAAGCTTCCATAAGAGCCCATGTTAAACTTGTCATTTTCAACAATATTTATCTCGATTACCAGGCGGTGAAACCTCTCCAAATTTTTCACACATAATTAAATGATGTTCAAGAAGATTCACGCCAAATTTCAATACATTAACTTGGAATAATCAAATATAATGTATTTTTCGTATGATGCCATATAAATATCGATATAATCTCCTTAATAACTGTGCTATCCCGAGCCCGACCGCGAGTTTATTTAAGGTTGTTGTGGGGTCTAGCCGTCGGGGGTGAAGAACGAGGGGAGCGCTTCTTATGCATTATTATTTAATATTATTATATTATAATGCATTATTATAATTATAATAATATTATAATTATTATAATAATATTATAATTATTATAATATCATTATTATAATAATTATAATAATATTATAATGCATTATTATATAATATTATGAGAGGAGAATGCTTCTTATGCATTGGGCCGATTGATTGTTACCAACTGTATGTTGTTAAACGTTCATAACATTTAACATACGTTTCCGTACTGTTTTATTACACATATTTATAAAAATATGCATTTTTGCATCAGCTATGATGATACGAAGTATTTTTATTACTTTATATAATTATTTTCGATCTATTTTTTTTTTCTTAATTCACACGAGATCTGGAAACGTCTAAACTTACGGCATGTGATAATCCTCAGGTTGTCAACAGTGCCCCTAAGCTATATAGATATACACGTCCCGTTTATAACCTCAAAATCAGCTCGAGAAGCTGTCAAAAACATGGACATCGATCCACATAAAACATTATTTTTCTGCAAAGGAATTAATGAATATTTTCATTTATTTTAATTCACTGTGATCCATAAATATTCACCAGTTTTATTTTATTCGCGTAATTTTATGGAAAATCAAAAATTGTATCATAGCGAGCTCTAAATGTATTCGCTGCATAAGTACCAAATGTTGATAAAGTAGGTAACACATGTGCCAACTACAATGTTGCCGTATTTTCACAGCCTATCATTTTGTATGTTTGATTTTCAAGCAAAATCATGGTTAAAAACATTAATAATTTTATAATGGTGCTGTAAATGCTCGTTTTTATGATGCCAAGGGATAGTCCGATATTTATTTGAATCGTACACGTTTTTTGAGCTCCATGGTAGCATTTTTGTAGCAGATATAACTAATATACAAAAAAAATGACTGGAAGTTCTCCACAAGGGTAACGTTATTAGCCTATGAAACATGTCGAGTTCTCGATTCTTTTTCTAAAAAATGGTACTGTCGATCGTACTCAAATTGCATAGGATGACGAATAAAGGAGTTATATACTTTCAGAAGAAAAATCAGCTCGATGGTACCGTTTTGAGCTGGCCCCATAACAACCTTAAAGGAATCTCTCTAGCAATAGCAAATAAACTGCCATTTTAATACAAACTTATTAAGCGTAGACAGAACCACTGGATTTGTTCCTCTTCGGTGTGTTTATTTATTTTGGGAATTATCAATATTTTTTGAATAAAATCGGAGCGAAGAAGAATTTTTTTCGACGTTTTTAAAAATTAAATTGAGATATCGGAATTAACCGTGGGCTATTTTTTTAGTTATTCAATAAAATTTTTATAGAATTTTTCAGATAATTTAATTTTCTCAAATTCTCAGCAATCGTTAAGGTAAAGTAAAATGAGTAACTAAAAACAGATTTATCAGCGTTTTGTCAAAAAAATTCGTATTGAAAAAACAGTAAATGACATTTCGAAACTAAATACATCAGGAAAAGTTATTTATAAAATATCGAAGTTCCAAAATCTTTCGACATTGTACCCATTTTACCAATACGACTGTGACTGATGCTATTCTGTTGAGTGTTGGTATGCGAATCCTCCCTAAATTCTACCATTACCTTTAATTGTTTTGATTTTTTTTATTTTTTTTTTAGCTTTTATTTAGCTTTTGAAGAATTCCGAGATAAACTAAATCTAAAAATAAAGGGCAGAGGATACTAATCAAAGTCACTAAATAGCAATTATTCTCAAAAAATTCAACGGTAAAAAAAATTGTGCGATATATTATTGCGAGCTAATGTAATAGGCTAGAAGAAAAGATAAGTTGTCTTTTGAAATTCGAATGAGTTTACTGAGGTAACTGGTCTCCTTGGTTCTCTTTCGTCCCTTTGGCCCTTTATTATACAGCTCGATAAAGGAGAACAGCAGCCAGAGGTCTTTAGTCTCTTGGCATCGTCACACCCGCAAGCAGCGTCGTCCAACGAACTAGAGGCGTACGCTTAATATAACGCTTAAAGCCTCGCGAGATTTACGATAGCCCCCGTCGTCGACGGGGCTCGTTGTCGTCGTCCACCGCCTCCTTCTCCTCTGACTCCTCGTTACCGAGTCTTCTGCGGTCGTAGGTAAAGCCTTCGTCCGTCTCTCGCATATACATTTAAAGCCATTGCGGATCGCAGAGACCACACACTCGCTCATTCCCTTCTGCCAAATCGATAATTGCCCCCAGCGATTCACGAATTTCGGAGGAAACGTGATCAAGGGGTTACTTCGAGCGAGCCTCATCATCGAAAAAGTCTGTTCCACCTTTCATAATTAAAATTCCGTATGTTCGAAAATCGGTGCCACTCGTTAACGAAGTTATAAACATCATAAAACAGAATGAATTTATTTTAATTTTGAAAACGTTACAAAAGTAGGAATAATTGTATGTTTATACAAATGTTTGCAAAAAAAAAATGTTTATAATGAAAATATGATTATTTTTATCATTTTTAATGTACATGTTAATGAAATTTTAGTCATAGAAAGGGAGGGGAAACGGGGTGCAAGTGAAAAGAGAGAATGCTATAACATTCTTGAGCCCGCACGGGCTTAAAAGAATTCAATTTTTTTTACCAATATCACATAAATTCCATTGTCCTCCATAGCGAAAAATCCGATACAGTCATGTCCATGCAAACAATTCGATCAATCTTAAAAATTTCATAAATTTCTTCAGTATTAAATTTTCTTCCATGACAAAAACTTCATAATAAATTATAAATACAAGTTTATTACTTGTCACCACTTTCAATATTTCACGATAATTTTAATCGTGAATTTGAGCATGAAATTTACTCTACAATTCTTGCTGTGTAGTTATGATTATAATACATTTATTACTCGGGAGAACGGTTGGTCTAGTGGATAAGGGCTCGAGCTCGCACGCCGCGGGTCCCGGGATCGAATCCCGACCAAAACGCCAATGAAAAATTGAGATTTTTTTCACGTGTTTCCACTGTAATCCCGGGTGGTTTGGACTCCACCTTTATAAAAATCATGTCCAGACCTCGCTGTGATGCCTGAGCGGTCGATGTGCGGCTCCGAGTGCCCCCGTGGACGGTTCTCATCGTGCGGATGGTGGCCCCCTAGCCGTGTACTGGCTAGCTCATTGCATTACAGCTGAGGAGGTACCTTTCTTAAGCGCCTCTGGTAGCTGTGCTTGAGCGTGCACGCATTGCTACCCGGGGAAATTAGGTAGGTACCGGCTGTATCGGCAAGGTTTTCTGCAGTTTCCCTTCGCCCTCGGCAAATGCGATACAGTTGGGGATAAGTCGGCTGCAGCCGCAGGGGTGTCTTTGAAAAGGGGGGGGGGGGGCAAGCTAAAAAAGGGAGCCCTGGGCAATGGTAAATACAATAAAAAATATATATATATTTATTATTCCCACTCATTTATTATAACGCGATATCAGTTATGAGATTTATCTGAAAGGGCAATCATTTCAAACGATCATTCGCGCGTACTTTCGATAATTTTCCGCTACATAATTCACGCGTGATTCTTTGACAGGAGCAATTCTTTACGCTAGTGCGTGGGTGAGAGAAAAATGATCTCGCTAACTCTGAAGTGAAATAAGCGGCAAAGTGACCGAGAGAGGGAGAGAGAAATAGAGAACGGAGGGTAGCAGTAGAGATAGAGAAGCCAAGTAGATAAAGTGTTGTGGAACGTCGTCCCGTGGTGCATAATCCAAATGGGTAGTTTATCCGTGGTTATACTATATCCATGGATAAACGAGCGACTGGGGTCTTCGCTGACGATGTTGCTGCAGTGTTCGTGGGTAAATGTAGGAAATGCTGCTACTGCATAGCAACGGCAAACCGAAACGAAAACGAAATTTCTCCTTTCTGACTCTGATGCAGTAGAATTCTCCCTTTACAAACTTATACAGAATGTACCAATAAACACTGTTAACTGTACAATCATTGGCTACTTGAGAATATTGTACAGATATGCCTCTAATCCAAAATTCTATTCTATCAAAATTTCGACAATTAGTGCAGTCTTTATTGATATAATATATGTCAATAATTCGCGAATTTTTACACATTGCTTAAGATTAAAAAAAAAATTTAAAGAGAGTCGAAGTTCGATAACAATCTACTAGTGCGTGTAGAAAGATCAAGAAATCGATTTCACTTGACGAGAATCAAATTTTCAGATTATTCGTTAATATATTTTTTCCTTTAAACATGTGTGTTGAAACATTTTGAAGATAAATAGAGCATGCATATGCATCAACTCGCAAAAAATATAGTGAAAGTTTTACTATAATTTATAAAAACTTTTATGAGTTAATTGAACCTTAACCCCTTAATTCCGGGAATACAGAGTGAAGGTACATGCAGATAAAATGTTCTTTCTCTTGGAAACTCGATGCCATGAAACCCATTGCCATTTCGCTGGCCAATAATTGTATCAGAGACTCGAAATGGGTACGACGCAGTGGATAAGGTATGTTAGTGCACGGGCAGCCCCGTAATCTCTGGTGTGTAAATGCTTTCTGTACGGCAATGCGGATCCCTCGATGATGCAGCTCTTTCAGCACGAGAAGAGAGAAATTCAGGCATTAGAGGTGTTGCCATGGTTGCAATACGCAATGCCGCCTCTTGCCCTCTCCTTTTTTGCCATTTCCTTTATCCTTCTTTATTACCTCTTGCTTTTCATCCGCAAAACAATTCTTTAGGATAAAAAATGTAAAATATCGGGAATTATTAATGACGTAGGGATTAATGAATTTACGATAATTCTTTGTGAGAGTAAATGTAACCCATTTTTTTTCACACTGAAAGTCCTTAATAGGATCTAGTTTTTATTTTGTCAATGAGACTTTTGCGTTGAAAAACTCCATTGAAATTTCATTATGAATCGATAACTAAGTGTAAATAATAATCGTAAACTAAGTGTAAATAAGGTCATATATTTTATTATCGGATTGTAGTCTAATTCTTTTTCGTCTAGTACTTTGTAAAGCAACATCGTTAGTAGATCTCATATTCTTTACATGCATTTACGTCAACATGTGATTTACCTAGTTGGCAGAGGCAAGATCCTCTTATCTTTAAGGGAACCCGGTGGTCCAGAGCTCGAAAATTGTAGGTATATTGCGGAATTTTTTTTTATCATAAAAATAAAGAAAAACGATACTTCAACTTTTCAGGCTTATTATAACATCAATTGTGAATACAAAAAAAATTATTTTGAAATTAAAAAAAAAAAATTATTATAATAGAAATGCCGCTGAAGTTGAGCCTCTCGAAAAATTGGACTTGGACGATGTTAGTCATTTTGGATCTATTATTTATCTGAAAAATAAAAACCAGAAAAATTGTCAATCAGTATGAGTGCAGTTATGGACGGGACTAAAAGAAAAAAAAAAAATTGAAAATGGACAAAATGGTGCGTTTTTGAAAGTGGGGTTCTAAAAATCGGAATTTTTTTTACCAGTTATTTAATTTAAAAAATAGGAAATTATTGGAATAAAAACATGATTCTAGTCCCGTCGATAGCCATTTATGTTGTGAATAACATATCCAAATTTCAGGTGATTCGGTTGAATAGTTTTTTTTTTTCTATATCATGCCAAAAAAAGTAATTTTGAGATAAATGAGTTTAAAGCTCCGAACAATACACCTATTGACGGAGCGAGCGGACCGCTCTCTACCTGCTAAACCGGCTGTAGAAGCAAGAATATTGTGAATATCCTTACGAAAATTTCACAGTATATTCTCGAAATACTATACTATCGAAATATATTTAAAAAAAAATCGATTTTTTGAAAATTCTAGACTACCGGGACCCCTTAACGCAAAAATATCCTCACGAGAGAATGTGAGAGTGTATTTTCGCAAAGATAATGATCCTTTCGAAATATAAGCCCCCAGATAATTGAGAATTAACTCTGCAAGCTTCGTATACCAGGCTGATGTGAGAAAAATGAAAGATCTCTGTGATGTTGAATTTTCCAGTAACTCCAAGCCAAAGACCTCCGATTTTTTTAACACTCCCCGTTAATCATCAATCATTCAATTAAATCGCTCTTGTGTTCCAGGCGAGGGTGGTGATTATCTGGCAATCTCACTCAAGGATGGTGGTGCAGCTGTTGGCATGACACTGGCTAATGGACGTCTCGATCTGCACATAAAACCCGCGAGGGTACGATTCGATGACAATCAGTGGCATAAAATAATCGTTCATCGGAAAGTCCAAGAGGTAAGTCAAAGGAAACGATGATTTATGGTTTTTTTTTATCATTTTATCGTGGTAACGATTATTTTTTGTTATCCTTTGATGGAACAAAATCAACGTAATCCAGTGACCAATTTTAAAGGAGTAACAGAACAGAAAGGATTCTGTAGTAAATTGAACATTAAAATTACTGTAATGCACGGGAAAGAGGAAATAAGTGTGAAAATCATATTTATTATTAAAATACAAATTATTTTTTGTTGTAAAAACTCAACTATAATGTGTTATTTTTATTTAAAACAAAAATAGTCGTGCAGAGATTTCTACCAGACAGCACAGAGAAATTTAAATTTAGCAAAGACTTTTGAACCCGTATTGACATTTACATTACAAATTACAAGATATTTTTTTACACATTTCTCTAGACATAATAAAAATTTGCAGAGTAAAATTGTACTTGTAGTATCTCACTCTTCAGGATTCTACTTGCAATTTGGTACGGAATACTAAAATTGGCTAAATAGTCTAGTAAAATTTTTCACAATAAACAACGAAGTGTCTAGTATATTTTGAAATTTAAATAAGAATTTAGTTTAACAAATATCGTAAGAATTTCGCATTGTCCCTGGGTCCTTACAGTTATCACAGTAATTTTTCTAGTACCTCCAACTTTTTCAGTGTATGTTGGAAAACCGTCTACTATTTTTTACCTCGTTCTCTAGTCGCAATTCTTTATCCATGAATAATTTTTTTTTTTCGAATAAGCAAAAAAATATAGAGCCTATAGCAATAAAAAATTGGACAATGGTTTGAAAAGAAATTGTCCGCAAAAATATTAGAAGCAGTTCGTAAAATACAAAGGACACGATGCATAAATACAGTTCGTATAATAAAATGGTACATAATAATTTATGAACGTACATACATATTAAGCAGATATAATAATATGAAAGCTAAATATATAAAGTAAATATATTTTATGATAATATATTTAGCTTATAAATGTATATACGTATTCATCGTATAAGCGCGTTCAATTTAGTCGCCGATGGAGAATTAGCCGCGAACAAAATTGTTGACGCATGGCTGCGGCTTCCGAACGGGACTATCGGATTTTCTGAAAATTATATATATATATATATATATATGAGGTATTCCACGTCAAACCGGCGGACTTTTTCCCTGACCCTCGCCGACTTGGGTAATTATTTTTTATATGATTATATGAAGTCTAAAAGTCACCCTGAAATTTTTTCAGATTTTTCTGAACAGCCATTTTTGAAAAAAAAAAAAAATCCAAAAAAAAGCCCCTTTTTAAAAATCTGAAAAAATTCCTAAAAATCGGTGATTATATGCCAAACATTTTAAGCTACCGCCCATAGTGGAAGTACGATTTTTTCTGTGTTTTTATGAGCTATTAAAGTTGAAAAAATTCTCAAAAAATCAAGAACCACTCATTTCGGGCCAATACTTGAATATTTTCGTACCCATAAAATTTTTTGCGATATTTTAGACCAGTACAAGACAAAAAAAATTGAGCCAGGCAAAAAGTTGAGGTATTCATTTAATAGTTTTATTCAATTTTATCAAATAGACAAAACTTATCAATTATATTTGAGTAAATCTTGAAAAAAAATCAATTCTTTTTGAGGATCCTATGGGATCGGTGTTCTAATTTTGATTTGATTGTTCGAAAATTAGGCACCAAAATATTCAACTATTGGGCCGGAGTAAGTGTTTTTCGATATTTTTGGAATTTTTTAACGTTATTAGCCGATTAACACACAGAAAAAATCGTACTTCCACTACGGGCGGTAGCTTAAAATGTTTGGCATATAATCACCGATTTTTAGGAATTTTTTCAGATTTTTAAAAAGGGGCTTTTTTTTTGGATTTTTTATTTTTTTTTCAAAAATGGCTGTTCAGAAAAATCTGAAAAAATATTCAAGGTGTCTTTTAGACTTCATATAATCATATAAAAAATAATTAGCCAAGTCGACGAGAGTCAGGGAAAAAGTCCGCCGGTTTGACGTGGAATACCTCATATATATATATATATATATATATATATATATATATATATATATATATATATTATGTAGTTGTTTAGAAGAGGAGAGATAGACGCTGTTAGACCGATCGTTAACGCAATGCAACGGGACGTCCAATACAACGCGCCCTCGCGAGTGATTATTTACGCGTCACCGTCACGGCTTCCGAGAGGGTGAGAGAGTACAGGGAGCGGATCTCCGCGCGAAACCTGCTGTACTCTTCAAAAGTCCTATTTTCGACCTTCGTGCCTCGTCACCAACAGTCGTTTCCGTCTCTTTCCTCCCTCATCCTCGTCGATCAAGCGCGTGTATTGCTCCCACTCAAATAACCCTTTTCATTGTATGCCTATTACCCTCTCTATCAATATATAGCGCTATATCTGTCTCCCTATATTCACTACATATATCTTCAACTACTGTTTGTTCGCCAAAACTATGCTTTATAATGGGAAAATAAGTCGAGCGTGAGAGACGCATTGGCACGTTTGTATGTCGATTCATTTCGTTCGAGTTAATGCAAAAATCGTTTATCAATTACACCCAAAGTATTATACAGTAAATTTGATGCTAAAATGTATCGCGAAAATTACTGTAACTTGTTGAAATATTCAGAGCCAAATGTAAAATATCATAAAACACTCTCGACGAATGATATTATTACAAAAAACTACATTATTTTTACGGCTTGTACAGAAATAGTTGTGGGAAAAGTTCTGAGGAAACAAATATTGAAATTTGCATTAAAAATAGGATATACATTCTTCTTAATTTTTGTTTTATAAATACGAACTAACGAACTGCGTGGTAAAATTTTATTTGCAATACACAATGCTTCAAATTCTGTTTGAAACATCTTACTGGACACAAAAAATCAGTAGTGTAGATGAATGGGTAAAAATTTCTTATAATAAATAACGAATTTTATTTCACTTGCATAAAAGTTCAAATATAATTAGTTAATGATCTTTCAATTGCTATGTGGTCTTTTTGTTTCCACAATTTCTATGCTTATTTTTCAAATATATTTCATTGGGTATACGAATTCACTTTACGTCAACTCTCAATAATTCATCGATCTACAATTTCATGGAATCATTTTAGAAATTTGCTTCACTATTCAAAATTTGAAAAATTCATAGTCTTGAAAAAAAACCGATAAAGTTCAAGAAGGAAGCTGTATGGAAAAAAAAAGCAAATTGTTAAGATCAGACGCGTACGATGACTCGGTGCACAACAAAAAATGTTTCAATTGATATATATGGAGAGTTCCTTCTCTCACCCAAGTTTAGTATCACAAATACGAGCATACAGTGCGCTTCGTTACGAGGAGAGCTACAAGTGAACTAACAAGATATTATCGCATCTGTGCCGACTTGCGAGTCAAGTAATCGAATCAACGTGACCGAGGGTTAAAACGCATTTGCGTGTTTCACACCGGAACACCCCTTTTGTGCTGCGTCTCGTTACGCTCGACTTTAATTTCATCTCATCCTGTTAATGATCGTATACTTGAGTAAATGCCTGTGTGTGTGGGTGTATTTCCATAATGTACGTATTAGACATACGCTGTATATATAAATATAGCAGGTTCTGTAAGCTCACGAAAATATCTGGCGATGAAAATCCGCCTCTCAGAGAATTCTCTGTATAATGCACGTACACGTGTACAATAAAGAGTAAATCACACACAGGTATAGCCGAATGAGTGCAGGTGGAAGTTTTCGACCTAGGAAACTCGGCCGGTGCGGCACTTCACTTCCCTCTCTCTTTTTCGCTCTCGTACTCTCCTCTATTTCGGTACTTCTAGCTCTCTCACTTACTGACTGTGGCCGGAAAGTTTGCAAATTGGCTTGGGCCAAGTGCCGTTGCTCCGAGCACTAAGGATTCTGCTTTCCAGCTAGGCGCATTCGTTAAAAATCAAGTACGTTCGTTGCTGCATATATATCTTACAAGGGTGCGAGCAAGCGAGCGAGAATAATTTTGTCCAAGACCGAGTGGAAAGAGAAGAGGCCGTGAACCCTGTCTCACAGGGTTCCGACCAACGACCTCACCTCCAACACGTTTCTATTATATTTTTAGAATACCGATATTTAATTGAAATAGCAAAAAGCTAGGGAAATATAAAATTGTGGTACGTGCTATGTCCAGTTACAATTTGCATGAATTTCAGGCGAAAGGCATAACATTTGTAAAAAAAAACTAATGAGATATACGGTTTTATCGAATATCGAATACCAAAACAGTAAATAATGAGAATTGGAATATACAAATATTAAAAAACAAATAAATTAATAGGAAATTCAATTTGTACTCAATTAAACTCAATACTCAATTAAAAATACTTAATAATTCATTAATAATACTCAATTAAAAATATACTCATTCGCTTTTCGTACACTGAAAAAAAAATTAAAGTATTGCCAACTACGCGATGAGGTTGGACGAATTTCGTTGCGCCAATAGTCATATTACGTTTAATTAATCACCCGGTGGTTGATTCATAGAAAGTTATGTCGTTGAGACAACTACGCCACGATTTTGCCGCTACATTTTAATTTATTTGAATTGAGTGTATTTCATGTGATACAACCGCAATAAATGGTTACATTAAAAAAAAATAAAACTTGAAACACAGAATCGATTGATTTTGAAATAATCACATCGAGCTTGGGTTGTATACGGTTTGTTCGTGACTCGATAAAGTAATAGCATCGAATAAACTTATCTGCGAGAATTGAATTCAATGACACCTTAGATCAACGGAATATAATGTGTGATTAAGCTAATTAACTAGTAGTAATTGGCATGAAATCTCTTGTTACTATTCAAACAAATAAACCTTTTGCTAAAGCTACTAAAATTTCGTTGCGCAAACTATAAGTTTTGTTTAACACGAATTGTATATATTGCAGCCGGACAGCCTTACTCCCTGGCTGGATTTCTGGTGTGGCAGAAATCCGCTAGAGGGCCACGGGCGGAGCGCTCTCGCGTAGGCGTCGCACCGCCCGTGTGCCCATAAGACTTCGACATTGAATCGTTAAATATCGATCACTTCGACCGACAGTCGTCGAGAAAACCCGAACTCTTGTTTTACAAGGTAAAAAGGTCTAAGGCCTTTTATCGTACAATTAAAGTACGCTGATGTAAAAAGTTTTTACCACCTAATTATGTCAGGATAGGTGCTCTTACTAGAGTAAAAAATCGATCAATCGTATTTACTATTGAAAGTCGCAAAATACAAAATCAAAAATATCAAATAGAAAATATTCCAAAAAATATGTATATAAAAAAAAATTTCAAATATTTCTTACAGTCATTTCAAAACCATAATTGTTCGGTACAATCACTATACGTTTTAATTACACAATGCAATTCATTTAATCCAAACGTGATTGATACAATTGACTGAAATTCTTTTCCGCATTTCCCGAGCAATGCGATGATACTATTTCAAATATTTATTGAATTTTATTCAAAAAATATTTTGGTTCTATTGAATATTTAAAGTTTTACTTCAAATTGCGGGCGTAGTTGGCTCAACAAAATACCTTTAACTACGCACGGAGGTTGCGTCAACTACGCCATTGGTTTCGCCGTATCCAACCTCAGGGCGTAGTTGAGCCAACTACACCTCCGTTCTCAACACTATGCCTTTTTTTCAGTGTAAGATGCATAACTACGGTAAATGCAATATCCAGTATCAATTCGTATGAATTCAAAGCGATCCGAATGTCTGATAACAAAGTAATCTGATGCATGATATTTTTCAAATATTCAGTAAATAATGGAGATGAAATGAATTCAAAAACTATTCGTACATATAATTACGGTAAAGTTATGGGCCGGACAAGTACTCTTAACATGTATTTAAACATAATTTTACAACATTTACAATTTATAATATTTATAATTTAACAATTTTGTTAAGTATTCTTAGTACGTCGATGTTGATATCTTCTGTATCACCAAAGGAATACTTGTCCGAGTATTTATATCATAAATTTTACTGCTGCATGTAACTTAGACAGTAACCTTTTTTTCTAGACTATTAATACTTCTTACATACCAATTATAAGAAGTATTTTTCTCATATTTATTACGCTCATTTTTTAATGATTCAACTACTGTTTTTTTCTGTGGAAACAAATTCAAGGTAAAATTTATTGTGATTTCGGAATGAAAAAATAGGTAAATACTTTTTAAAATTGCCTTCAGTGGAAATTTGCATCTTTTGTACGATTTTTCGTGATATAATAGGAAAACGAGGGACCACCAATGTACTTGTCCGGGTTTTTTTTCCCCGGGAGGGGATTTTTGTTATTTGTCAGTAGTTAAATATATCAGTTCCCATATCCCAAATAAACGTAAAAACATATAGAAGCCAGATATATGAGAACTTTTCAGGTGTTTTCAAGATTTCTTCTTCCTTAACGAATCTTTGTAATATCCTCTCTGATCGCTTTACCGCGAACTCTTTAAACTGCCATATATGAAACTGTACGACAGGAAATGAATCATGAATCAAGATTGAAGATTCTCGTTCATCGACGAGAAGCAAAACGACCAAATTTACGGGATTGACGAGGAGAAATTTGGATCCCCCTCTGAAATCGGTCTACGACAGATTTGGTGAGAGCGGAGGCGGTTATCGGACGAGTTATATCTCATAACGTTTCTCTCTTCTTGCCTCGATTCGTATATCCGTCAAGCCATCCTCATATACGATCACGCCCGCTGGCGTTTCGCCCAAAGCGTTATATTCGCATTGGAGATTCAAGATCGGGAGCAAGAGAGAAAACGAGAATGAGAGACGAATGAGATCTCGCCGTGAGAACGTTCGTGCGGCATCTCTTATGATTGATGAAGCGGAAGCGATCGAGGAGCATCGATCTTTATAGATATACATACGTATATCTATCGAATACACGTCCTCTAGGGCAAATGTGTTATCTTCTACCACGCGTTGACGTTATCCCACGAGAAGGAAAAATGGCAAGAGCGAGAGAGAAAAAAGAGCCGAGAAAATGAGAGATTTTTGTATCAGTCCTTAACCTTCGTAACTTGGTTGAATATAATATCGAGGAAGAGACAGGTGTTTCAATCTGATATCCCCACGATTTTACCCCAATAGAATAATCCCTTGAGAAAAATAGTCGTCGCTCGCATCTTCTGCCCAACTTGAAATGTCGACCGCGGATATCCTCCCGATGTCTCGAATAAAAAAAAAGAAAAAATAGAGATACTCATTTGCGAAAAGTTACATTTTTTCCATCAATCACGACGATTCGGATATTTTTACAAAACAACTCGTTAATTTCATAATGCCGCACATAAATCAAAACAATTTTTCACCGTTGGATTCTACAGTTGCAAAAAAAAAATATAAGATATCATTTATTTTGATTCTGAAAAGATTCGCAGTCTTTCTCATATTCACGAGAAAAAAAAAATTCCAGACACATTGTTATTCCTTTCTACAGATGAAGAAGAGGCACGCAGGCACGCGGAGGGTCTTCGTAACACGCCCTACGAATAAAGAAAATGGTCTCGCTCTTGAATTGTACGCACCCCATTACAATACTTTCAGTGCCGCATTGGTACGTCTGGCATCCATATACTTAAAAAAAACAGTGCACGTTTTACGTGTTCGCAGTGAAGATCTTCTATTTTTTTTTTTTTTTTTTTTTTTTCAAGGTAAAAGGGACCTTTTACTTTCATTCTACCGGCAATTTTCGTATTCTCTCCTGCTCACGTAATACGTTACACGAGACGTACTCGACAAATTCCTATAGCGTGTGAAGCGTTATGGTAAAGAAAAAAAGAAACGAAGAAAAAAACATTACACTAAAACGCGATCGTAAAAATTGTTTTTTTCTCACTTTTTCACTTCTCGTATGCTACTCACTTTGCTCTTATGACTTTTTTCAACCAGCTATTCACAGATTTTTTTTACGTAGCTATGGACGGTAATAGCGACACGCATGAATAAATGAGATTGGTCATTTGCAGTTTTTCCCTCTCGTCGCCTTGAATAAGTCGCATATTGCTTCACACTCTCAGGAACAATATGGCCTCTTACACCCATCAAACACTACTGACTCACGGGTATATCCCCTTCTTCCGTCACATTTCCAAACAAAGGCAATTTTTTAATGCTCAGAGGGAAGGAGTTGTGAAGTAAAATTTGGATTAAAATACATAGCAAAAATTAGCGTGATAAACTTGCATATGGAAACATATGTGACAAGTGTATTTATCATTATTTGTAAAAAAAAATATATATATATATATATAAATTTTATCGTCTTGAAAAACATTTTTAAGCACATATCGAAATTTTTATTGAAATAACCATATTTTTCTCTTGCAATTTTTTGGTAATACAAAATAATCAACTGCATGACAGAATTTCACGTGCAACAAGTTATTTAAAAATCTATATTTATAATAGTTAATTACATATTCAAATATACCAGTCATTATTTGTTGCAATGGACAAGGAATTTTATTTATTTATTTATTATTATAAATCGAATTTAATGAAAACTTAAAAAATGTCCTATTGTCTCTTCGTTCCAATGAATTTCACGAAAATTTGGAACGTGTGATTCTATCGGTTAATAATGAATATTAAAGCAAAAATGTGAAGAAAAAAGGTCGGAAAAAAAATTGCTCAGGGAAATACCATCACTTCTCGTATATGTTATGACATTTACTCCTGGAATGACCGAACGAGGCGTAAAGCGATCTGTGAATTTGCAATTTCATGGGAAATAGCCCGATGCGGCATACGCAAGAGTTCTCCAGGGAATACTCGGATAGTCAAAAGGAAGAGGTTCCACAGGGTGGCGCTTTACTCCAGATCCACACCAGCACACCGGCTGTTCCATACCTCGAATACCTGGAAAGAGGAAGAGGGAGAACAAGTGGGATATATACGAATATTTGTATGTATGTATATATGTATGGTAGAGCGGGGAACTTGAACGGCATCCATAGCCGTGACAGGGTAGGCATAATCCAGGATTACGCGGGGATTATGAGCTATCGACATCCTTGGCGATGAGCGAGGATAAAAGGGCCACGACCTCTTTTCTCGGCTTGCATTTATGCACATACGGACACGCCTACATATAAAATCTAAGAATATGCAGTATTCCAAGTAAAATGCATATATACTTTACGTAATATACGGCATTGGAAAATATGTATTATATATGTACGGCTATTACGTTATATCTAGTGAACCGCAAAAATTGGAAAATGCAAAATACCCTGTGAACTCGTAAATAAATGTCCAATACAACACCCGCTGAGATAAATTCAGGTGGTGCTGTTTGGTCGAAAAAATGTCAGGTGGAAAAACAATTTTGTGAATTCGGTAAAGTTTATGGCGCGTGAATAACATTTTCTTGCTTGAAGCATTAAATTTTAGTGATCGAGAATTTTCCTTCTAGTGTTCAGAGTACAGTCTGGCTTCTAAGGCATAACTTCAAAAAGTTATGCTTTCCATTTTGTGTATACTGAACATAAACAGTAAACCTGAAAAGCTACCCTGAAATTTCTATATAATGATATGTGAACTTTTCGTTGATTCAAGCCACGGTGTAAGCCTTCTGTAAGCTCATTATTGTCTCTCTCTCTCTCTCTCTCTCTCTCTCTCTCTCTCTCTCTCTCTCTCTCTCTCTCTCTCTCTTCTCTGCCCATTTTGATATTATCTGTCTTTCATCGCCCATCGTTATATTCCCCATAGTCTGTTTTGTTATACAAACAAGAAACAAACTTTACGGTTATTTGTATGTTTTAGATTATGTTTAGTCGCGTAGAACGTTTAGAGGTTGGGAGGCTGGCTGAGCCAGTATATTTTCATATAGAAAATCAGGCAAAGATAATGCGAAGGGGGAATGAGACGCGAGAGAAAAGCAGCTCTTGTGGCACGATATAATCTCATCATAGAGCGAGACGTAGTTAAAGCTTCAACGAAGTGAGATTCCTTGGGATGAGTTAATAATACCGGGCTCATAGTCCAGGTAGAATATATACACGAACGTAAGCGTCTACTATAATGCACTATGTGGCCAAGCTGGTAAAGTTATATAGCCAGTACGCCAATAAACCTCGAGCCTCGTCGTTCATCCGCTCGGAGAATAATGCCCGAGTGTGTGCATCACCACTGTTCACCGAACTCACGTGGATCTCTGTGTTTGTAACGAGAGAAGTACATGAGCGTGTTACGCGCAATAAGCGACCGGGTCAGCCTCCCTCATCAGTACCCGCGTTATAACCCACCATCGTACTACCGTCCGTAGATTCCCCCTCCACCCCAGCATATACATTGCACAAGTATGTGCGATTCTCTCTCTCTCTCTCTCTCTCTCTCTCTCTCTCTCTCTCTCTCTCTCTCTCTCTCTCTCTCTCTCTCTCTCTCTCTCTCTCATCGGTACCCAGAGTAATATTTTCTCGACTCGCCCACAGGCCTCTCGCGTTACTGTAAATCCAGACCCAATTAGGGAGATAACCCATCTCGTTTTTGTAAGCAATGCATTGCAACATCGCAGAATTTCAAAAAGCGTGGCATAGGTACTGAATATCGAGAATAAGAGATAGATCTTAAGGAAAAGAGTTATAAAGACAATTTTACGCTAAAATTAACGATCATAATTATAATTACAAGATCAATCAATATTCTGCCGTGATATAGAATTACTCCGTTAAATATTGATAATAATAAACCTCCTGTTCGCGAACTGCCGAAACTGCACCGGGAGTCTCCTGTTACATTGGTGCTACAGGTAATCGACGTTTTCGGGGGATGTGTTCAAGTTACGTACAATTTTATCGTGCCGACAAAATGCCAGGGATCTCGCGGCTTGAATGTAGAGGGTGGTAATCCTCAGCTCCCTCTCCCTATTTCAACACATGTGAACATATTGCACTTGAGTGCGATTCCCATTTTCTTCCACTTGACGAGAGCGCTGGTAAAAAATCAGGGTTCAGCTGAGAGGTGTGACTTAAATGTCGTGGGGAGATACAAAATGGTGCGAGCATGCGCATACCCATTTTTAGCCTCAGAGTTTGAGGTTATGTTGCCGTAGCGACTGCGCGCCAACGTGTCAGGCGAGTATGGCAAGAATAGCGATGCTCTCAGTCACTATTACCCTTGGTGAGAAAAAATAGAATGGGGGCAAGAATTAAGAAGCATGAAAAAAAAATCGAGATGGAAAAAGATCGGGGTTGCACTGTATATCACTTTTTTCCACATGTTCCGAGCCCGTTGATTGAAATATGTTGACCTGTACTATAATATATATAATCAGATTATACGATAATAAAAAAGTAATTCCATTTTATTTCGTATCCGTCCTTCCTTCTAATAATTGTCGAAGTCATTTTTTAATTAGAATTCTCTCAGTGTACCGAGTTTATTTAAATGGATCAGAAACAGAAAGAGCTCATCTCTGTTATTCATCGTGTTGCTTATAAGTCTGGTCGCAAGCTAATCTTCTTTCCAGCGTTCTTCAGTTCTGATCGATAGCTCTTTTGTTTCCGACGTTAAGAGCTCACTGGGTACAGAAAGGGTTGATGTAACATTTAAACCAAAAACATACAGAAGCCCCTCGCCCTTAATAGCACGCTTTCGACATCAACGAATGCTTCATCCTAGCATGATACTCCCGCAGTTATAACGAGAGTTAGCTGCGGGGGCTCGGTTGTATCAACTAGGTGGCGTTAATTTCTCGCCATTTTACTCGTCCTCTGTTACACTCGCCTCCTCTCATCAAACTCTCAACCTCGAGGGGGAGAAAGAGAGAGGCGACTCGAGAGTTTCCGGTTAGTACAACCCGCTAATGTTTGCAGCTTGTTGGTGAGGCATAGCATCGAGGGAGGCTGCAACATTATGGTATTTGGAGTTAATTAGCACCCGTGTTTCGCACGTAGCATCCACAACGAAGCAGCCTCGATTAGAGCCGCGTCTCAAACCCTTCCGTGCGATTCTGCTCTTCCGCCGATGACGAACCTCGTAGTACTGGTATTATTTCCCGGTATGTGGTAACGTCCCCGCGGTTAAAGTATAAACTTCAGTGATCGATACACTGTGAAAAAAATGTATTCAGGAGCATTGGTATGATCGGAAGAAATTTCATTGATTCAACCGTGTAATATACCCGGCCAATTCGAATGAGCATTTCAATCTAAAAGCAGCATTAAGATATTTTGCAAATAGTTTTCCATCCGGTACAATGGCCGTTTTTAACTCAGGATTCAATAGACGTATTCAAAGTGTCAGTACTTTCAGTTTTTAAAATAAAGTACTGAAAAATATCTTTAGTTTTGAATCTGTGTACTTGATGCAACAGAGTATGCTATTAAAACGACAACGCCGATGCAACAGCATATGATTTCGTGTTAAATTTAATCACATTTCCATAGTTTGCAGTATTTGTAATAATCACAGTGCTACGCAGCAATTAGAAATTTCATGCCGCCTACCGACCGAAAAAAAAAATCTTGCAGAGCTTCCAACTTTATTCTACAGGTGGCCTTATTTCGCGTCCACGGATAGTCCGCCCGATTTCTATATAGTCATGTCGGGATTTCAACTCAATATTATCAAATTGCAGGCTATGGTCTGCTCCCAAAGACCAAAGATGTTGCTACCTTTGTCTTGCTTAAGGCTTTGAAATAATATAAAAAAGTTTTGTCTCATCCAATGTCATATTCATTATCACCATCAATCTATCTATGAAACTATTAATGTGAAGAGAAAAAAAAATATCTTGGACACTCTCGGAAACAATTTTAGGCGTATTTGAAAAAAAAATTCGAGAAGAGTCTCGGCGAGACTCTTGAAAAGAATTTCGGAAAGTATCGGATAGAATCTCAGCGAGACTTTCAGAAAGAGTTTTGAACAATATCGGAAAAAGTCTTACTCGGAAAAAGTTTCGCAAATAGTCTCGGCAAGATTCTCCAAAAAAAGTGCCGCAAAGTATCGGAAAGAGTCTCGACAAGACTTTGGAACGCTGACCTAGGAGTCCCGGAAACGTGCCTATGCGGGATTCTTCCGGGACTTGTCGAGATAACTTGCGAGGACTCTCGCCGGGCGTCCTACCGAGACTAATTTTTCCTGTGCGGGTGTGAGGCTAAAGGTATGCGCATGTTCGCACCATTTCGTAACTCCCCACAACATTTAAGACACACCTCTCAGCTAAACCCCGATTTTTTTCCAGTCCTCTCCCCAAGCGGTAGAAAATCGGGGTCTTACTGTAAATCAAACTTGTCCCGAACTACCATGAGCCACGGTGAAAAGATGATATGCACTAAAGTGAAATGTACACCCATCGCAAATAACCATTGATTAGCATAAACTGTATATAGACACTCTCGTTGATGTGACCCATTCGAAGAGCTCGATTCTCGTTTCCTCCCTCGTCATTTCGCCATTTCCGGTGCAACGATGAGCTTCAAGAGCCACTGCAGCAAAATTCGAAATTCCGTAGCTGTCGAGGACGCGTGAAGTTCAAGAGGATGGGAGTAGGGAGCCACAGCTATTAACCCCACACACACCGAAGTCTAATGGAAAATTTAATGAACCGTTACATAACCATAACGACGTGGTTAAATTTATCATCGCGCTCTTTCGTCGCTATCCGAACCATATAGCACAGCGATATATATAAATACTCATGTGTATCCATATACGTAGATTTTCCACTCGCGTATCATCTGAACAACGTTTCCTCGCAAAAATTCGATTTCTATAACCCAAACGAATCATTTTTTCCAACCAAATTTCATGTTTGATTTCGGTAATCGTCAAAAGTTTCGATCAAAATGGATGATCGTTTTTACTGATAGCCGAGTACGGGTTTGGAAAAAACGTACGTTTAAAAATAATATAGCCAATTTTGTACGAACAATTTTTTTGGTATTCACCCATTGTGGAACGATGTAAAAGAGAAAAATCCAATTTTTCCCCCGCATGGTACAATAGTTTTATTGTTGTCTAAATATACGTATATCCGTACTGCTCGTTCGTTAATTTAATCACTGACCTATCCAACGCTGTTTTGAACATACGTGAACGAAAAATATTCTCTATCATCTCTTTCAGCGAATTGCCGGAAATCAAATGGTGTACGAGAATGCAATTAGTAGTTATTTTTTATATCGGCCTTGATAAAACTGGTAAAGGCGTTTTATCTACGTATCCATGTTAGGCCTAATACACATGGGGCATTTTGATGCACGCGTTTTGCTAACGTCCGGTTCAAACTACTAGGTACTTACATAGTGACGTACACATTCAAACGCGCGTTTTTTCCGTGTTTGAGTGTGTACGTCACTATGTGGTACCTAGTAGTTCGAAGCGCCCCATGTATACTAGGCCTTAATTTTTGAATGTTACACTAAATCTGCGAGTGAGATTGATTCACAAACTTAAGGGGGGACAACCATTTAGAACCTTCAAAAAATCGATTTTTTTTTGCTTTAAAAGTTACTTTAATATTTGTAGAATACGAAAAACTTCATGACTTAGGCCAATAGCAGATTAGTTCGTTATAATCGTAATAATAGTAATAATAATAATCGTAATAATAGTTCGTAATAATCATAATGATCGTAATAATAGTAATAATAATTAGTTCGTAATAATAATAAAAATAGTAATAATAGTAGATTAGGCGGCATAGCAGATTAGTTCGTAAGTGGCTTTATCAAACACTTTTCCATTGCCAAAACTTTAAACGCATTTTTCTCGAAACTTTTTTTTCACTATGTGTTTTTTTGGTGCCAAAGATTGTTCAGAGACTATTGAACCGATCGGGCTAAAATTTTGCACACGTTTTCGTAACATATAAAACCACTTGGTGAACCTAAACATATTTTTAATTTCTCAAAATAAACTAGTTTTTTTGATCAGCGAAGAAGAAAAAAATTATCGAAAATATCGATTTCTTCTATTTTATGTCTGCCATTTCTCAAATTCTTAACTTATTATTAAAAGATTAGGTTTATCAAGTGAACACAGGCATATACTGACCACATCCTTTTGTCCTTCTGTTTCAGATCATTTTTCACGGCGCTACAATTGGCACCGTAAAAAAAATGCCTAATGCGTAAAAATGCTATATCTCTGTCAATTTTTAATCTTTTCTAATGATTAAAAATGGAAAATACTCGTTGAAATATTTATAATAAACTGTCAAAATTTCAAAGAGATCCATTTATTTCTTCCCCTTTAAGAAAATTCTTAAAAATCTGCTCAATTTCGGCGTTCTAAATGGTTGTCCCCCCTTAATATTTTACAATAAAAAATTTCTTTTCTCTATTTTTAATATTCAAAAAATGGAAAGTTCAGGGATTAATATAATAAAATATTGTTCTTTTCCAGAGTTTAGCAAATAAGTGAAAAAAGAAACGTTAAAATGGGCAATTTTTATTCGTAGATGTTAGTCAAAGAAAGTGGTTAATATAGCGCAGTGTTAAAACATTAACCTTGTGAAAATTATATCAATAAATATAACTGAACGTTAAGGGGCCAGTCCACTTTGGAGCCACGAAAAAAAGGCTATTTTCGCAATTTTTTTTGAGGATTTTATAAAAGATATGAATATAAAAGTTGTTGGGCTTGATAAATAAAGTCTTGAAATACATAAAAAAAAAAAATTTAATTCATTTTTAAGTACAAAAACTATAGTTTAACGTAACGCCTCAAAAATAGGTGGGCTAGGTAGCTCCATCGCAACTCGGCAACGGCTTGTCTGAAACAAAAAAATCAAAGTCCATTAGATTCAGTATGATACCAGCTACAAAATGACCCTCGAATATAAAGTTTTATCAAAAAATAAAAAAAATGGCAGATGAAAAACGAAAAAAGTAAAAAAAACACGTTTTTTCGCAGTTTTTCACAAAAATAAAGAGTAAAAATCAAAATTTTAAAACCAGCGAGGGTCATCTTGTTGCGAATCATGTTTACAATATGTGGTTCAAATTTCAAGAGAATCGGTTTATTAGTTTTAGAGATACGATGGAGCTAAATTTTGAAAACGTTGTTTCGAGAAAAACGCGTTTGGCGCGCTATACACTCAGGTAGACGAAATGAGGTCCTGACGTTCAGGTAAAAAAAAAAAATACTTAGAGAGCTCGGATTTTCATAAAATTTTGACACAATATTTCTGAATGTATGTACTTTCGGAAACAGTAAAAAAATCGATTTTTTTAAATCTTCAAAGTGGACTGGCACCTTAAATAGAATTGATGTACTTCATTTTTACTCATAAAAAATGCAGTCCTTCGTAAGCTCAAGCGCTTTATCGAAATACGTTGTGTCCATTCATAAAACATTGACCCCCTTTACACTCGTTAGATTTCCAGGCTTAACTTTGGGGGATGGGAGCGGCAATAGAATAGCCTACGTAACTCACTTATAATTGACACTATTATAAATCTCCGAGACTATATTTTCACCCATCGAGAAAACGGATTGAAAAAGTATATATATAGGACATGATCTTGTTGGAAGAACATATAGGAAGAAAGGTGGTTAGTCGTAAATTAACGCTTTTGTCATGAATCCTCCCGGGTATACTTTATTTACTAATGGAGAGATGCTGTGACGGCAAAATAGGTGCGGAAAGCGATATGATTTTAAATGAAAATTTTTACGGTCGAAGATATGCTTATTTATAAACCGAAATTATCACCCGGGTAAAAAATCGAAAAAGCACATTTATTTTTTCCGTTTCCATATTTATTAATGAAGAATCCATTTTCCCTACGTTCCATTATATCGTGATGAATTTTACCATGAAATTGACGGTAAAATTTATCATTTTTTTTCTGCACGAGAACTGATATTACTAATTTAAAAAATATGCGGTAAAACGTTCTGTTATTGACTAACTGATAATGTGCAGACTCAATTGAATAAAAATAGAAGCACAAAAATAGAGGGGCAAAAAATAATCACGACCTTACAAATAAAATGGTATATAAACGTATAGCGGAAAACCCGGCTAGTAGAACAATAATTAATATGGGTATAGCGGTTCCTACAACCACGAAGACTTCGTGACTTTTCTCATTGTGGCGGTTTCGCTCCATAATGATCAAAGCCACGACCATTAATTACTTCGCCAAATTGTATTCGGAAATCGATCAAGCAAGGAGAATATGCTATGCAAAATTTACATTGTCACTACATTGATAATAAAAAATTGCATGCAAACGTCTTGCTCATAGAAATTTATGAAAAAATTCAATTTTAAAAAATACGCTCTCTCAACACCAGATGAATAACAAGGATATGTTTCTTTTTTCTGTTTCAGATATCATCGATCACGAGTTTCTGCAAAGTAAGTAATCTTTCTTAAACCGATTACTCCTATTTATTTTGTAATTGAATAATTAAGTAATAAAAGTGGCGAGTCGTGATAAATCCATACGAATGAAAATCGAGATCTTTTGGAGATGAATCTTGCCAAAAAGGAGCATCATTTTTTTCCATTTCCTCGGATTTTTAAGGGAATCTTCTCCACCGTGAGAATTTCAACTCCGTCACACTCTCATTCTTTCTATCCGGTTGCTCTCTCTTCCCCCCCCCCCCTCTCTCTCTCTCTCTATTTTTCTTTATTCATTCATTTTTTCCTGTTTTTCCCTTACAAAAGCCCGAGGGAGATTCTCGCCTCTTTCTCGCTGATGTTCGCATTTTCTTTCTCGCTAGGCGTGGAAACCTCTCCCCCCCCCCGCCGCTCCCGCCGCTCTTCTTTCACACGATGCTCGCGCTTTCTCGTGACTACCAGGGACGTCCTTCGAGATAAGCCTTCAAAATGGCATTAAGAAAAATACCCGAAGGCGTTTGAGACAGTGCTACATTTTTCTCTGAGGTCTTGGAAAAACGTAGGTGCACAGGAATAAATGATAGAGAGAGAGAAAGAGAGAAGGAGAGCGTGAAGAAACCCGAGGCGTTTGTTTCGCTTTCATGGTCGTTCACACTGGCTCTCATCTTCAGTCGGATGATTCGTAGAAAAAAAAAAAAAAAAAAAAATACTCGACTTCTCGTCACCGTTACTACAATACTTATTCGCACGCGCGGGTGAAAACTTTAAGGATTTATCATTTCTTAGCGCGCGCCGTGTGACATTTTTCTCTTCCCATGGCAACACAAAACGGTGGAACACCGAGCTTTTAGTCGTTGTGTTTGCTTGCCTCCTCGACATCGAGAAAATAGTGGAAAAGGGTTAAGAATAAAAGAGAAAAATCTCAAATCGTGGGTATGTCAGGTCCAATTGTTGCGTTTACCTCATGCCCTAGACTAAAAAAAAATTGAATTAAAACATAGTTTTAAAAAACTGTCGTGGTAGACGCGGTACGAGTAATGTAGAAAAGAACTTAAGATAAATTAATAAACTTTTTGTTGTGGCGTTTATAAAATGTAAAATAAATCCAAGGATATTTTTAATTTTCCTATCTTTTCTACTTTTT